>RXON01004714.1:0-137480 GCA_009667805.1 Leptobrachium leishanense | reverse complement strand
AATAGTAACCCTAAACCTAAACCTAACCCTAAAACAAGCATAAATAGTAACCCTAAACACTAAACCTCACCCTAAAAACAAGCATAAATAGTAACCCTAAACGCTAAACCTAACCCTAAAACAAGCATAAATAGTAACCCTAAACACTAAACCTAACCCTAAAACAAGCCAAATAGTAACCAAAATCCTAAACCTAATACCAACCCTAACCCAAAAAGGTTAGGTTAGGCATCTCAGCCCAGGCAGCCTCTCCCAGCGTCTAAAGTGAGTAGGAGCACGTGGTGGATTGGAGACAGAGTGAGGAGGTGACATCACAAGATCCACACAGACCACCCCCACAATGACCGGAACTCCTGTGCAGCCTGCTATGAGTAAAAAACACTCAAGCAGGCTGCACACACAGCTGTCTGGGCAGAGGAGACAGTGCCCCCCCCCCTTGCCCCATCCTGCAGACGTCAATGATACTGACTCTGATCCTAAAACAAGCATACATAGTAACCCTAAAATTAACCCTAAAACAATCATAAATAGTAACCCTAAACGCTAACCCTAAAACAATCATAAATAGTAACCCTAAACACTAACCCTAAAACAATCATAAATAGTAACCCTAAACACTAACCCTAAAACAATCATAAATAGTGACCCTAAACACTAACCCTAAAACAATCATAAATAGTAACCCTAAACACTAACCCTAAAACAAGCATATATAGTAACCCTAACCCTAAAACAAGCATAGATAGTAACCCTAAACACTAAACCTAACCCTAAAACAATCATAAATAGTAACCCTGAACACTAACCCTAACCCTAATACAATCATAAATAATAACCCTAAACCACTAACCCTAAAACAAGCATACAGAGTAACCCTCAACACTAAACCTAACCCTAAAACAAGCATAAATAGTAACCCTATACCTAACCCTAACCCTAAAACAAGCATAACTAGTAACCCTAAAATTAACCCTAAAACAAGCATAAATAGTAACCCTAAACACTAAACCTAACCCTAAAACAAGCATAAATAGTAACCCTAAACACTAAACCTAACCCTAAAACAAGCATAAATAGTAACCCTAAACACTAAACCTAACCCTAAAACAAGCATAAACAGTAACCAAAATCCTAAACCTAATACCAACCCTAACCCAAAAAGGAATTCTAATCCTAATCGTAAAACAAGCACAAAGAGTAACCCTATATTTAGCCATAATACAACCCTTAAAGTAATCCTAGCATTAATTTCTAAAACAATAGTGACCATAAACCTAACTCTAATACTAACCATAATCATAAAAGTAACACTAAGTCTTAACCCTAATGCAAAACAATCATAAAAAGTAACCCTAACCCTACACCTAATCGTAACTGAAACCCTAAAACTAATCCTAACCTTGATCCTAATAGTAACCCTTATCCTATTCCTAAAACAAGCACAAATAGTCATGCACACTCTAAAAGTAACCCTAACACTAAAGCTAAAACAACGGTAACCCTAAAACAAATCCTAACCCTAAATGTCACGGTTAGAAACATAGAAAAATGTCGGCAGATAAGAACCTTTCGGCCCATCTAGTCTGCCCAATTACATGGATACTTTACCTGGATTTATCTTTTGTTTAGGATAGCCTTATGCCTATCCCATGCTTGCTTAAATTCAATTACTGTTTTGGCCTCTACCACTTCAACTGGAAGACTGTTCCATGTATCCACCACCCTCTCAGTAAAATAATGCTTTCTGATGTTACTTTTAAACCTTTGCCCCTCTAATCTAAGACTATGTCCTCTTGTTTTGCTACTTTGTTTCCTTTTAAATATACTCCCTTCCTCTACCTTGTGGATTCCCTTTACGTATTTAAATGTTTCTATCATATCTCCTCTGTCTCGTCTTTGTTCCAAGCTGTACATGTTAAGATCATTAAGCCTTTCCTGGTAACTTTTCTCCTTCAAGCCGTACACCATTTTAGTAGCCCTTCTCTGAACTCTATCTAAGATGTCTATATCCTTCTGGAGATACGGTATCCAGTACTGCACACAGTACTCCAAGTGAGGTCTCACCAGTGCTCTGTACAGTGGCATGAGCACTTCCCTTTTCCTACTGCTAATACCTCTCCCTACACAACCAAGCATTCTGCTAGCATTTCCTGCTGCTCTATTACATTGACTACTTACCTTTAGATCCTCTGAAATAATAACCCCTAAATCCCTTTCCTCAGATGTTGAGGTTAGGACTGTATCAAATATTCTATATTCAGCCCTTGGGTTTTTACGTCCCAGGTGCATTATCTTGCACTTATCCACGTTAAAACTCAATTGCCACAGCTCCAACCATTTTTTTAGTTTACCTAAATCATTTGTCATTTGGCTGATCCCTCCAGGAACGTCAACCCTGTTGCAAATCTTGTGTGTCATCAGCAAAAAGACATACTTTTCCATTAATACCTTCTGCAATATCACTAATAAAAATATTAAATAGAATGGGTCCAAGTACTGACCCCTGAGGTACCCCACTGGTAACAAGACCTTGCGCCGAATAAACTCCATTTACCACAACCCTCTGTTGCCTGTCACTCAGCCACTGCCTAATCCATTCAACAATATTGGAATCCAAGCTCAAAGATTGCAATTTATTGATAAGCCTTCTATGCGGAACAGTATCAAAAGCCTTACTGAAATCTAAATAAGCAATGTCTACTGCACCACCTGTGTCTATTATTTTTGTTACCCAATCAAAAAAATCAATAAGATTAGTTTGGCATGATCTCCCTGAGGTAAACCCATGTTGTTTCTGATCCTGTAATCTATGTGTTTTTAGATGTTCAACAATCCTTTCCTTTAACATGGTTTCCATTAATTTCCCCACTACTGACGTAAGACTAACTGGCCTATAGTTCCCAGATTTCTCCCTACTACCCTTCTTGTGAATGTGCACAACATTTGCTAATTTCCAGTCTTCTGGGATGACTCCCGTTAGCAAGGATTGGTAAATAAATCTGTTAACTGTTTTGCTATTACATCCTGAGCTCTTTTAATAATTTAGGGTGGATCCCATCAGGCCCCATTGACTTATTTGTCTTTACTTTAGACAGCTGCTGTAGAACCTCCTCCTCTGTAAACTGATATGTAATTGTCTCGTTAGTTTTCCTCCTAACTGAGGTCCCTTTCCTTCCTTTTCTTCTGCAAAGACTGAACAAAAATATTCATTGAGGCAGTCAGCGAGACTTTTATCCTCTTCTACATACCTTCCTTCCTTTGTTTTTACTCTAACTAATCCTTGTTTTACTTTTCTTTTCTCGTTTATGTATCTAAAAAATGTTTTGTCCCTTTTTTACTGACTGAGCTATTTTCTCTTCTGCGTGTGCTTTGGAAGCCCTTATAAATTGCTTTGCCTCTTTCTGCCTAATCTTATAGGTTTGCCTATCTTCTTCACTCTGAGTTGTTTTATAATTATTGAATGCTGTCTTTTTGTTCTTCACTATTTTGGCCACTTCTGCAGAGTACCACAGTGGTTTCTTCCCTTTTTTGTTTTTGCTAACAAGTCGAATGCAATTGCCTGTGGCCTTCAATAATGCTTCCTTTAAATAATCCCATTTCTCCTGGACTCCCTTTAAACTCCTCCAGTCTGATAATGACTCCTTCACACAAAATCTCATTTTAGAAAAATCAGTTTTTTTAAAGTCTAAAACTTTTGTTTTTGTGTGGTGCGGCTCCATCCCTGTTCTTATATTAAACCATACTGACTGGTGATCACTAGATCCCAAATTTTCACCTACAACAACGTCCGATACCAAACCTCCATTTGTGAGTATTAAATCCAATATGGCCTCTTTACGGGTCGGCTCCTCAACTACTTGTGTTAGAGATAATCCCAGTAGGGAGTTTAGAATATTTGTACTCCTGGAGCACCCAGCTGTTTTGGTTTTCCAGTTCACATCAGGAAGATTAAAGTCCCCCATGATAATAACTTCCCCCTTCATTGCCATTTTGGCTATTTCCTCAAGCAGCAGATTATCTAGCTCTTCTACTTGTCCAGGGGGTCTATAGATCACACCTACACGAGCTACTGTATGATTGCCAAATGTTAGCGTAACCCAAACTGACTCTATGTTCACCTCGCTCACTTTTATTTGGTTAGTTTTATGTTGTTTTTCACATACAGGGCCACTCCTCCTCCTTTCCTACCTTCTCTGTCTTTTCTATATAAAGAGTACCCCGGTATTGTTATGTCCCAGTTATTTTTCTCACTGAACCATGTCTCAGTAACCGCAACTAAATCTACTTTTTCAGCTGCCATCATTGCCTCCAGTTCATTGATTTTATTGACTAAACTGCGAGCATTTATAGACACGACTCTGAGCTTGTCATTTTTCCCCCGCATGTTGCTTGCACCCTCCGATTTAGTTTTGGGGGACAATCAGGCAGATTGTTTTTTACCCTTTCCCCCCCTCCTAGTTTAAATATTTCTTTGCGAAACCTTTGAACTTCTCACTGAGAACATATGTTCCCCTATGAGTAAGATGCAAACCATCTTTTTTATACAGTTCCTTTCTGCTCCAATTAGAGCTATCATGGGACACAAAGCCAAATCCTTGCTCTCGACACCATTCCCGAAGCCACAAATTAAATTCCCTATTGCGCATCTGCCTATCCTGAATGTTATGCACAGGCAAAACTTCAGAGAATGACACTGTGGACGCAATCTGCTGTATTTCACCTCCAAGAACACAAAAATCTTCCTTAATCTCAGAAACCTCATTGCTAGCCAAGTCATTTGTCCCTAGATGGACTAGAACATCCACTTCCCCTTGCTGCTTTGCTTGTTTGACAATATTGAGAATACGTCTCTTGTCTCTACGAGCAGTAGCCCCAGGAAGACATCTCACCAAACCATTACTCTCCAGCTCAACACCTCTTATGATAGAATCACCCAGCAACAATTGCCTTTCTATCATGTCCCACCTTTTCCTTATTGTTCTTGGTTGCAGTCCTGCATACCTTAGGCATAGGGGATGGTGGTTCCTCAACTATGGTGTCTGAGCCTACCTTCCGTCTCACCACTACACTCTGAAAGTGCCTCAAAAGAATTAAGAAGAGCCACAGACTGTGGGACATGCCTTCTATCCACAACTCTAAGTCTACCAGATCCTACAGTAGTCCATCTGCCACTCCTGGGAGGCCTCTGTGGCAGTGGCTTTGTAACAGTCATAGCCATAGCCTGAGTTTGTGTAACAGATAATTACAAATCTCAGACTTCAAACAGGCAATTTCCTGCTGCAATAAAGAGAGCTGCCTACATATCAGGCACACTCCAACCTCCAAAAATTGAATCTAAAAACAAATGCATGACAGCTCTTACACTGGACCAAGCCTGCCATTATAAAAGAATGGATTTAAACCAACAAATCTTACCTTTTTGTAGGTTTTCTACCTCCTGTCTAACCTCAGACTACCTCCAGAGTATCTCCAGAAGATCTCTAAGTGCTCACTTTGAAGACTTCACTTAGAAGGCTTCCCAAGAAGAGGGGCAAAACTGGCACTGCTCTGCCATAATCAGCCTCATCCCTCATGGCTCATGCCTCTGCTCTGTTTACACTGACCAGGTGCTTCTCGTTACCTTCCAGGACCTTTTCCCATTTAAGCATGGCACACCAGTGCTGGTCCATTGTATTGTCTTTTTGCTTTTGACCTGCTGAAGCCAACAACTATTATATTATTATTATTATTCTTTATTTATAAAGCGCCAGCATATTCCGCAGCGCTGTACAATAAGCACAGTATAGACAGGGTTACAATACATTGAACAACATTTGACAAACAGTACAGGAGGAGATGAGGGCCCTATTCCCGTAGGAACTCACAATCTGGGAGGGTGGGGTTGGAAACAGGAGGAGAGGACTGTAAGGTGAGAGTGATTGATGGTTGCGTCAGTGAGTTGGGTGGTAGGCTTCCCTAAATAGGAATGTTTTAAGGGAGCGTTTGAAGGAAGAGAAGTTAGGGGAAAGTCTGACAGTACGAGGGAGAGCGTTCCAGAGAGTGGGGGCTGCGCGTGAGAAATCCTGCAGTCTATCATGGGAAGAGGTGATGCGGGGAGAAGCTAGGCGCAGGTCACTGTTTGACCTTAGGGAGCGGGCTGGGGTGTATTTGGTGATTAGTGAGGACAGGTAGTGGGGAGCTGAGTTAGTGAGGGTTTTGTAGGTAAGGATAAGGATTTTGAACTTAATTCTGCAGTGGATGGGGAGCCAGTGAAGGGACTCGCAGAGGGGAGCGGCAGAGACAGAGCGGCGGGTGAGGTGAATTAGCCTGGCGGAGGCGTTCAGGATGGATTGTAGGGGGGAGAGGTGGGACAGAGGGAGGCCAGATAAGAGATTATTGCAATAGTCGAGTCGGGAGATTACAAGGGCGTGTATGAGTTGTTTTGTGGCGACAGCGGTAAGAAATGGCCGAATTATATAGTCTCCTGTGCACCAGACTCTCTGCTTTCCCTAGACCTGCTTGCTTTCCTCCTGTCCATTGACCCACGGCTTGCCATAAGACCACGCTCCTGGATACTCCTCTTGATACCTTTGCCTTACCACAGACTTACCATAGACTCTTGCAATACCAATACCCCAGCTGTGCCAAGTCTCCTGCGGTGCCAAGACCCCAGCTGTGCCAAGTCTACTGCGGTGCCAATACCCCAGCTGTGCCAAGTCTCCTGCGGTGCCAAGACCCCAGCTGTGCCAAGTCTCCGGCGGTGCCAAGACCCCAGCTGTGCCAAGATTCCTGCTGTGCCTAGACCTACCTTCCTGTCCCATCTGTCTGATGTCTTGTGTAAGTGTTTTCCTCTTGTATCAGTGTCCAGTATTTCCCGTGTTCTCTATTAAGTATCCAGCCCACAGTATCAGCCAGTCCTGTTTCCTGTATTGCCCCTCGTTATTCCTGTTGGGTATATATCTCCAATAACCGCTGTTTATGCACCATATCCTGGCTTCCTCATATATATCACCACATCCTGGGCTCATACTCACACCTCCCCGTGACAAAGTAGCCCTAAACCTAACCCTAATCCAAAAATAATCAGAAACAGTAACCCTAACCATACACCTAATACTAACTCTAACCATAGCCTTATTACTAACCTCAATGCTAATAGGAACCCTAATCCTAAAACAAGCATAAATAATAACCTTGTCTCTATATCTCAAAAGAAGCAGGAATGATAACTCTAACCCTAATGCTAAGCCTAAACATGGCATTCATTTTTTCCACATTACTGGCATCATCAGAGTGACGTTAGCAAATATGTGCATGTCCGATATCTTGGAAGCTCACAATTTTTGGACTATATTCAACTTGGCCAAAACTACACACAATATGCTCCCCTGCAGTATGTAGAATTCATGTGCTAAATGAGCAAAAATACATTGGTGATTGAATTCTTTCCTGCAGCACATGAATTCTACACACTGCTGTGAAAACCTTTCATGTTCTACCCATCAGTGTGATGAAATTATAGGTGTCCTCAAATAAATATGGCTGATCTGGCAACCCTAGTTCTGTATGTATAGGAATGCTGTCTGTAGAGATGCTTTATTAACTCTCACTTTTCCACATCTATACACTTTATTACACTAACTCTCTCCCATCAAAATTATTAATCCCCATTTATCCTATTCATAGCTCCCATTAATACTCCTCCAGAGGAGTTATTGGCTTTTTTTTTTTGCTAAACATTATTCATTACAATTCAATCTTCACACCATTCATAAACCCATCACTAGCAAGATTGAGTATACTCGATCTTCAAAGCACCTGTTGGTGCCCCGCTATCAAGTATAGTCGCTTTGGTCAAATTCTGGAGCAATGCAAAGGAATTTCGTTAATTGCAAACAAAACGCTTTGCGAATGAGCTCCATAATCTATTCACGAAGAATTAGCTCCTCGAGCATGACAGCCATGGTGCTAAAAACAGTTTGAACAGCTTGGGATCCATAAATTTTCTTCAAGAGCCAAATGGATTTCAAGCTGTATTATAGAAACGTAGTAGTGCTTTTTGGCCAGCAGATGGCATCATGTGCCTGTCCTATACTGCATATAGTTTGAAAATGCGGTCTTGAGATTCATAAGCACAGTTTCAATTTATGTCTGCTGTAAATTTATTTTCCATAAATCCACAGGATCATGGTAGTGGTTTTGTGGGTAACAATTTGGTTGTGACTCTATTAAATGTGAATACTTTTAATACTTTCCAATCTTCTAATGAGGATTGTCTTGGCTCACCCATGCTTTGAATTGTTTTGTGTGGATTGTGCACCCCTCTATTGGAAAAAGAGCTTGGGTTTTATAGAAATAATATTATTATAATTATTTATTTATGCTATGCTTTGTTAAACGGATTGTGAGATAAACTGCCAATTTAGGAACCAGACATATGAGATGTAGAGGACCTTGCTTACAATCTAGAGGAGTTAGAGATGGAAAGGAACAAGAGGCATTACCAGTGCCTGAACTGAGGCAATCCACCTGCAGCCAGTGACATTGATTGGCCCACTGGGTAGGGAGCCAGGCCAGAGGAAGGCTAGAAACCCAAGGGCTGTGCTATGGCACCCCGTGGCTTTTAAGTATACCTTCCTCCTGTCAGACCCACTTATGGGTTAAAAAACACTTAAAGATGTATAGCACACCTACCTTGCCCAGGGTATTGGTTGCTTTTTGATGTCGTGGTAGTTGTTGTTGTTATTGTAGTTGTTGTTGTAGTTGTGGTAGATGATGTCGGTGTCAAAGTAGTTGTTGGTGTAGTTGCAGTGGTTCGTGTTGTGGTGAACGAAGATGATCCAGTTGGAAGTGAGGTAGTTATTTCTGTAATCATATCTGAAAATTAAAAAAAAATAAAGTCACAGACCTGTTAGCAGATACGTGTTCGGAGTTCCTGAGCCAAAGAGGAGGAGCTGCACGCGGCGAGGGACAAAACGTGTGTAAAATCACCTGAAAAGAGAAAGAAAATGAAGAAATAATAATTGGGCAGCGGCTGCCAGCGGCATCTGACTAATTATTTAAGGGACACAAAAAGGGACACTAATTTTCATTAGCGTAATCTTTAAGGCTTTCTTGTCATTAAAGGTTAAATCGACCCCCGAAAAATTTCATATTGTTTTCTACCGACTCTTAAGTCCTTCAGGAACTTCCCAAGAATTCGTTTTTCTTACTTTATTCAGAGGTAAAAAAAAGTAAATTAGAAATCATACTTAAAGTGCTCCCGTCATGTTCACTCCTGGGTGCCACCATTGCCTGCCTCCTATAGGTCAGCTTTTCTGACAAGTGAACATCGCCAGCTCTTATTGGTTTTCAGGTTGCTGTGCCAATGCTGTCACTAAGATGGCAGTCCTTGTAGCTATGACGAATGTGCTTTAAATAATTCCAACACTCCTCATATTTTGTAGAAATTCCAGTGATAAAAATAACGTCTGAAGTAAAAAGCCTGTTTCAGGCACAGTTTTCTGAGAGGATTTATAAGCGGAAGCATTCCATTGGTGTTTATTAGACATGTGCATTCGTTTTAGTACTAAAACGATTTAGTCCGAATTTTGGGATAATTTAGTTTTCGCATGACTCAAGAGAAACGAAACTGCTCAGTACAAAAAACGAAAGAAACTGAAATAAAATGCACTACATTTTAGTTTCAGTCCTTTTTGTGATATTCCATTGATGAGTGAAGGAGACCAGCAATGAAGAGCGCAACATCGCAACATCCGAAGTTCTGCACCCTCCACATGCCAATGCAGTAGGATGTTCTATACATTATACAGAGAGGGGTATTAATGCAGGAGGATGTTATATACATTATACAGAGAAAGGTATAAATTGAGGAGGATGTTCTATACAGAGAGGGACATTAATTCAGGAGGATGTTCTATATATTATACAGAGAGGGGTATTAATTAATGCAGGTGGATGTTGTATACATTATACAGAGAGGGGTATTAATTAATGCAGGAGGATGTTCTAAACATTATACAGAGAGGAGCCTTTTTTTTAGCCCTTTAAATCCAGTGGCTGTGAGTGCTGAGATCGGCTGCTTGTTACATTATCTCTCAGTACAATGTATCAGGCTCAGCTTTTACAGTAACTGACTGTAACAGCGCTCAGAGTTTCAGTAAAACAAGGAAATAATATTGTTCTAACCTCTTATATATAAAAATATTATTTACTAGTTTTACTGAAACTCTGAGCGCTGTGATGAGCAGCAGTCAGTTACTGTAACAGCTTTGCCTAACACGGGGCAGTATTACAATGTTGGTGCTAACTTAACCAGAGCTGTTGTAAACTGAAAACCTCCATAGGCTATAATGGCTCTGGGAAGTTTACAACAGCTCTGGTTAAGTTAGCACCAACTATGTAATATGGCCCACATTGTGCTGAGAGTGAGAGATACTGTAACAAGCAGCGATCTCAGCCCTCTGTGGAGCCACTACAATAGTAATTATATCCACTAGTTTTGGGATGAATGAAATTAGTTTTCATACTAAAGAACTGAAAACGAATTTCTTTAGCAACTAAATAAATTGCATTTTAGGACTAATCCATTAGTTCAAAACGAAATTTTGTGCTGTGCACATGTCTAGTGTTTATGTCTGTATCAGGTCAAGACACGGCAAATTATCCGCCAGATAGAATTACATTATTCATACAGGACTGTGTGACATTTTAAGAGTTAGCATTTTATGTCAGCCACTTACTTGCCACCAGGAATATATATCCACCTAACATGATGTTGCTTGTGGTCTTCATGCTTGTGACCAGTCTTCTCAACCAGAGAGAGGTGGTGGGTTGTAAAGCGAGAGCGACGGTCTACGGATATGACAATCTCTCGATCAAAAGACAAGTGGTGGCTGAGCTGAGTCGTATGAGGAAGAAAGACCAACTTGTACAAGGAAAAACTATCCCAGATAATAAATGACCTCAGGTGTTTACCAGTAATACGATCGTAAGGAGAAACTGTGGACATCAAAAGTGTTATTGCACCCAAGACAAACCACACGCCATAAAAGTGGAAGAAACATTTACAGGTTGGTGATAGAAAATAACTGGTAACTCCTGGAAGGATAAACGAACCTAGAAATGCTGCAAAGTAATACAGCGAAAACAACATGTTGTTCTCGGAGCACGCCATAACAATGGCATCCACTAGCCAGTACAATCGTCCATGGGACACTGTCAGTCCCATAATACACAATCCAAGTGCTCCAAGCATGCTGAAGGACCTGAGTGGCTGAAACACTACTATTTTGGCATCTTACCCCACAAATAAAGGTTTAATTCACGTTCGAGACTCTCGTTTTCACTCACCGAGTTGCTTTTACCTTTTAACCCCTTTACTACCAAGCACTTTCAGGGTTATCCAAAGAGATCCGAATTGCTTGAGAAAGGTAACCGAACGCTGAAAATCTGCGTTCGGTTACCTTTCTCGTTCATTCGGCTATCCAGAGAGCTGGCCGTACGGCGAAGATGTGGCGAAAGGTTGCCGAACGATGGACCCGTTCGCCACCGTTCGCCGCAATCGCCGAATGCAATATCGTCCCATTGAAAAACTCTGCTTCGCTCTATCCAGGGAGAGCCGAATTGGCATGAAATGTTGCCGAAATGCCCTGCCATTCGGCGACTTAATTCGGCAGATCCAACTTGTCGAATCCTATAGCAAAGATAGGATAAATGAAGTAAATTTCCCAATTAAGGAAAAAAAAAAAAAAGAGGATAAAAACACCACCTGTTTCCTGTCCATCACCATTTTGGATAGTGTTGGAGATAATAGTGTTGCTATTTTTGGAGTGTTGGAGATTGTATAGTGTGGAGGCGTTGGAGAGTTTACCTCACTATAATGTTACCGTTTCAGCTGCTGCTGGAAGCACGCAGTAGAGAGGCTGCTGCGCGTAATGGCGCAGCCATTGCTGCAATTGGCTGTGCGTTGTTGGAGGCACATGCTGCGGCAGGAGAGGAACAGGTAGGACTGGCTAATCCCGCTGTTCCCAGGGTATTCCTGCAAAGGGTTATCCTGGAGAACCTGAGTGACCGCCAAATCCTTAAGAAATTTCGGCTGTCCCGTGAGGCCATCCTGTCTTTATACCAGCGCATAAGGCAGGATCTGGAGCCGCTGAGTGGAAGGGGTCATTCTATTCCCGGGCTGGTGAAGTTGTTAGCGGTCTTGTACCATTTTGCCAAACACTCCTTCCAGGCAGATTCTGGGGAGGAGGTCGGGATTAGCCAAGCGTCCTTTTCAAGATGCCTTACGCAAGTGGTTAGGGCCCTCACCTCAAGGGCCAAGGAATTCATCCATTCCCCCCACCGACCAGGCCTCGTGGAGGAAGGTTAAACTTGATTTTTTCCAAGTAACAGGTTTTCCAAAGGTCCTTGGAGCAATTGACTGCACTCATGTTGCACTGCGTCGGCCCACAAACCACGAGGAACTATACAGGAATAGGAAGCAATTCCATTCCTTGAACGTCCAAGTGGTTTGTGATGCTGATCAGTGCATCATGAGTGTCCGGCCTGGAAACCCTGGCTCCTTCCACGACTCCCGGATTTGGCAGGAGTCCAGCCTGGCCACCCTCTTTGATGAAGGACAAATGCCGGACGGCTGGCTCCTCGGTAAGTCCCAGATCAAATCATGTTATTATTGTTTATCCAGATTTAAATGTCTGCTAGTAACAATATTTTGTATTGTGTTCTGTCTGTCTTTTAGGTGACAAGGGATATGCGTGTCAGCCTTGGCTACTGACTCCGCTCCGGAATCCACAAACCCCTGCAGAGGTGCAGTACAACAGTGCCCACTGTGCTACCCGAAACGTTATAGAGCGCACCTTCGGGGTTCTAAAGTCCAGGTTTCTATGCCTGGACAAGTCTGGTGGGTACCTGTTGTATCCTCCATTGAAGGCAGCCGATATCGTCCTTGCATGCTGTATATTGCATAACGTGGCTTTAATGCATCGTGCGCCCGTTATCCGCATTGGCAATATAGCGCCTGAGGAAGATATGTACCCTCTTGCAGAGGATGTGGATCCCTGTGACCGGGGTCCCGTGGTAAGGGTGAATCTCATCGCTACCCACTTCCATGTAAGAAATGTTCCATTATCAAATATTATCACAATCCATATACTTTGTCATGTTGTATCAATGTCTCCTCTATTCGTTGCCTATATGTTTTGAGCAGAACGCACCTTGAAAACGATGCTACCTGTACGTCTCCTGCCACAGGCCACTATGGGTCCCAGCTATATGTCAATAAGGTAAGTACCGTATATACTCGGGTATAACCTGTGAAAACGTATTGACTCGCGTATAAGCCTAAGTGGGAAATGCAGAAATTATCACGGACACCGGCGGGCCTTAATTCTATGGTCCGCGGGCCGTAGTTTGCCAAATTGCTCGCTCCTTGACTCACGTATAAGCCGAATTTTTTGTTTTTTTTACTCAAAATCTGAGTCCAAAAACGTGGCTTATACGCGAGTATATACTCGCTGTTGTTCATATAAATGATTCACGATAGTTTGTCCCTTTTAACATGTCCTCATTGATCACCTCTGCTTTTCCTCCAGCGGTTATTGATAGTGGTTTTGTCTTAAGTTCTTCATAGAGTAGGTGGAAATTCCTCCCTGAACGACCACGACCTCTTTGAAGAACTGCAAAGTTCCAATATATTCCATGATAGATTGTCAAATCCTATGCAATTGTCATGATATTAACCCATTTGACAATCTATTGTTATATCCTACTGCAGATGTGTCATTTGTGATGCCTATGTGGCGTTCTGCGCAACATCTTCTGCTGCCAGTGTCTGCACCTTGTCTGGAACAGCAACCCAGTGAGACATGTGAATCATCATCTACATCAGGTACAGCGCTCTGCCATTGCATTTACCGCGCAAGTTGAACCATTCACCTGTGCATAGAGCCTCTGCATGTAACCCATGTCATGTCTCTCTCTCCCACTGTAGATTCACCGGCATGTTACTGACTCTTCAGATGGTGTACCTTGATGGATGACAGTGTGACTGTCAATTTTGTCAGTATCATCAGTTTATGTGTTATTGCCAATATATGTATAATTATTTGGAGTCCATAAATATATCATGTTGTATGTTTTGGTAATGTGTTTAGTCTAGTGATATGTGCATGTAACAATACTAGCTGTATCAAAGAATATGGATACAGCAAGAAACCCTGCTTGTGTTGCACATTGTCATGTAATGTGTGTTTGTACATTCAAAGTAGACCTGAAATAACAGACACGAGACATGTTTTCATTTTAGCCCTAAATGGCTTATTATTTGTTTGCCAGGGGGCACCTGGCTGTATTATGCCTCCAAATAAAACTATAATATTTTTTTTTTTGCATTTTTTCTTTAAATATAAAAAAATAATATGATATTAACAAGGGATAGCGGTTTGGTGCCAGGAAGAATTCGTTCACGTCGGAGGAGAAGGAGATTTCGGGGCTGCGAAAGGAACCAGGACAACCGGACAGAAAATGTAAACCTGTACCTTTGTAAAATATTAAAAACTGCATCAGCTGGCAAACTACTCGTCGAGGAAAGTGAGGAGTAAGAGCCTCATGACGCAGCCGTCTTACGTCATAGGACGTTAGTCCTCACTTTCCGAACTTTCGTCCGGCTGTGCTTGCCCTGCACGCAGAGGATCAAGTAAATGCTGAGGTGTAGTGCCCAGCAGCCCAGCGCCAACTACAGTATGAATATCAACCATCCGGCTGATCAAATCGCACAATCGGGGCAAATCCTGGGTGCGAAGGGCCCTCACCTCAGCAGTCAGCTCATCCAATCGTGACACAACATCAGCATGTTGCTGATGGTGTTGGCCTATGGCTGCCCGGTCCCTTTCTAGCGACTCAGCCGAGTGGGCCGCATAGGCGCGCATCTCTGCCACAGCCTGACTCAGCTGAGTCGCTATGCTGGCCAGGTCAGAAGGCTGAGAGGGGTCGGACGCAGGTCCTGGCGCTGCTGCTGTGATGGCATCAGCAGGGGAGTCCACCATTGTGAGCACGATAGAGGAGGCAGACTCCTCGTCGGAAGTCGACACTGTGGAAAAAGGCAGAACACATGTGTAAATGATGTGTGTGTCAACAGATGTGACATGACTGTACAATGCTGGTCTGCAGTGTCTTGCGTACAAAGTGCTGCTGTTTAGTATTGTACAGCCATGAGTCATGAACACGATTCATTATGTGTATATGTATACACTTACTCTCAATGGTGGACCCCGGGGAAAAGACAGCGCCAGGAGGTTGGTGGGACGGACCAGGCACCTCATCATCCTCGATGAGGGTGGGATGTGCTGTCAGAAGAAATACAAATCATTAGCTAATTATCTAGGCCATATGAATGATAGCTGTTCAAAAAGGACGAATGTAACATATGCACAACATTAACACTTCAACAGGATACAGTGGGCAGGCACCCACTCCTCCATAATCGTTGTCACCCTCCACAACAGAATGCATTATATGATGCTCGCACGCACCCCGACTATTCTCCCCCTCCGATTCTTAGGAGTGGTCACTCAATCTATCCCAATTATTGGTAAAGGTCTTCCCCCATAGGCTTCAATGTTACAGGTGTGGGAAATGTTTCACCCCATAGGCTTCAATGTTACAGGTGTGGGAAATGTTTCACCCCATAGGCTTCAATGTTACAGGTGTGGGAAATGTTTCACCCCATAGGCTTCAATGTTACAGGTGTGGGAAATGTTTCACCCCATAGGCTTCAATGTTAACTAATTTCCTTTGTTTTATTAAATATACAATCAACCGTTGCTTATTATATCCTGCAGTAAAGAATCTCTTAAAGGTTTATTATTCAATAGGATATGTTAATGAATTAATAATTAAGAAATACAAACATCCTTTCTTTGATATCAATTCTAAATTGAACAGACTTTTTAAATCTACAATAAAAAGATAATCAAAACAACGACTGTAATTACTGGATGGAAAACAGTATGCAAACAAATAAAACCATGGATCAAGATTTATCCAAAAGAAAGGTTTTATCAGTGCACATCTCGACAGTCTATGAGGGCCGCCACATGTCTGTGTTTTTTGGAATAAGCGGCCTGTACATCATCTGATGGCGAGGCGTACCTGTACGCCTCACCAGTCGTAAGCCACCCCAATGGGCAACAGCCACCCGCTGTAATAGTGTTCATGTCTGAGGAGTGTTTGAAAAGGGGAACTTACAAGACGCCAGGGACGCAAGCCTCTCTGCCAGGGTCAGCTGTGGATCTGGATCTGCCGGTTGCTGGGTTTCCGGTGAGGACGCGGGGAGCTCGAATGGTGACGCCACTGCCCCTGATGCTGTGATATGAAAGATGATAAAAGAACATTAGGGACAAAATGCAGAATTTAAAGAACAAACATCAGGAAATAAACATGTTTGAAATACATCCCCTATGTAAAGGTTCACACAGTGCACATTCACATGATGATACCTCCCACGCAAATATATTGGAGTCACGCAGACAAATGTGCACAATGTTGTGTTCTGATACATACTGTTCCCATGAGGATGATTGCACTCCCTTTCACCAGCTTACAGTATTCTGCGCTCACAAGGGTTGACATGGCTAGAGTCACTTATGAGCAGAGAGTATTGATCGTTATGATCACAAACTCTAACCGCTCATTCAAAACATCAGCCGCGGGAAAAGAACATTTGCACCAAATGAGTACAACTTAGGAATCTGTTTACTGCAGCTGAACAAACTTCAAAGATGTGAAATACTAAACTCTCAGCATACGGACAGAATGGCGGCTCAATACACCGCTTCCGGCTGCTGGGAGCGGAGCAAGACTGTGTCCAAAATGTGAGCAATCTCACTCAGCGGGCCTGCACGATATCTTGTGAGACGAGATACCGCTGGTCATGTGACCTGGCAGCAAAAGCCTACATGGATTCCTAAGGATGCTCAAAACAGCCATCACGTGCTTGGCCAAGCATCATGGAGACTAGCGGACACTACAGGACAGGCTGCTTGGCTCTGTGCCTGCACCATGATCTACAGGTTACACAGGGATGGTAAGGTTCAACCTAAATATGTACATTTAAACCTTTGTGTCCCTGTTTGACCTGTAGGAAGCTGATGGGGCCCTTGACATGTAGCTTGTAGGAGCACTTGGCAAATGTCCATTGTGTATGCAAATGTTACATGTAGACTAGACTTACGTATTGGGGCATCGGTGTCTATCGCCCCCCGCACGCCCTCGAATGTCTCCGGCCCCAGCAACTCATAGATCTCCTTCTCATAATCCGACAGATCCAGATCGTCAGCAGGGCCTCCGCCGGTGACATTGGCGGAGCGCCCAACCCTGGCCACCTTGCGTCGAATCTGGCGCTTCACATCAAAGTAACTGTGAAAGGACACAAGAATTACAATATTAATTCATGTGAAACGTCAATGTCAGATCTGTTTCGAATATTCTTACACGTGTGATCTGAAGTGAGCCATTGCATCTGTACATAATGATGGATTCAGGATGCACTAATGTGACCCGTACAAATTTACAGACTATCAGGGTTATTCAGAGAGCGTTAAAAGCAGGAGAAAGACTGGAGAATGAAAAATTCTAGGTCAAAATAGCCGATTTGGAAAGTGAGATGAAAGGGAGATTTTTTCTGTTATGGCTATTTTCATCTAGAATTTTTTCATTCTCCAGTCATTCTCCTGCTTTTCATCGCTCTCTGATTAACCTGAGATGTTTACAGGGGTTTATGATGTAAGCCTTGCACAACATGGGAGCTTCTAGGGCTTGCACATGGCAGGAGGGTCTTGAAGCTGCAGGGTGTGCAGGTAGGCCGCGCTGTGTGTATATTTGCACATATACGCATGTATAAGCAATCTTCACTGTTAGTCTTGTGTTGTGTGTGGATGAGGCCATGGACTGTGCAGGCAGCCCCAATTAGAGGTGCATGACTGCACCTGACAGCGAGGCATACTTATGCTACTCGCCATCAGTGACCCCTCACAGCATCAGACACATGGCCACCCTTCAGGGTTTGTAATGGCCAGCAACTGGCTACAATCCTCTTACAGGGGTGAATGTATTATAGTTCAAACGCAAGGTACTGTATATGTGACAATGGATTGTGAGAGAGTCAATGGACACAGCATGTACACTTCATGAGATGACATGTTCATGTTATGTTCCCAATACATACACTGCAAGGCATACATCCACACTTTGGGAAAATATATGGATATGCCACAATTATCTTTGTGAGCTCACATATGTCCTACTGGAGGGCACCAATCATACAAATCCTGTAAATTCACATTTGTAGTACACAATACGCTGGTATATCGCATTCAGACATGATGCAAAGACTCGTAATACATATTGAAGGAATAATGAGACCTGATCTGACTTTGATCGATTTAAATCTAGGGATTCAAAGCTAAAATGTATTAACCCCATAAAGTACACAAGGTAACATTTACATCATGAATGCATTGACCTAACTGTGCCCTGGTCCTTTATGGGTTAACCAGCATATTAATTTGAGGGACATAAGGTAGAGATTGCCAGTGATTAAAATTCATAACCCAGATATTGATTCATTTGCAAAAACCACACCCTGTGAAGCCAGCTGCAAATGTATCTAATTAATGAGACCAGACAGATGATTCACACCGAAGTTAAAAAACTTACTTTCCAACTGTCAATAACATGGGCTGATGTCCATGCTTTCACTTCTATGAAGAGATTTAAAAGCAAATTTTCCAGCATTTAACCCTGACATATACTGGCACATTCACTCTTCAATGTCAGTAACACTGCACAGCCCATGGAATTTAAACGTGTGACATATTACACCTGAGAAACACATGGCCCAGAACACATGTTTGACGCAATGCTACTGATTTAAACGCACATATTACAGCATTTAACCCTGACATAGACTGGCACATTCACTCTTCAATTTCATTAACACTGCACAGCCCATGGAATTTAAACGTGTGAACAAGTTGACACCTGATTTCTACATGGGCAAATATGTAAGTTAAAGCCTGCTTGAGTGTTTTAAAAGCACATTTGTATGAACTAACAAATAACACATTATGCTGCACCATGTGTGGACATATGTTAGCTAATGTATTTTACGTGTGCTATGTGTATGTCAGGTTTATGCTATTCTATTTACCGCTTCTCCACCAGCTCCACGGTCCTTCCATTCCCACCAACCGCGTTCACTGCGTCTGTGATCTTCTCCCACATCTCAGCCTTCTTGCCCTGGCTGGTCTTCTTTGCCGCAGCCCCGAATAACCCATTATAGTAGTGGAGCACCTTCTCCACTAATGCCTCATTCTCCTCCGACGTGAAGGACTCTTTGTGCTTCTTCCTGGCGCCGCTATCCCCCTGGCTCGCCTTCCGCTTGCCCTTGTCAGCCATGCTGCTGTATTTCTTTGCAGAATATTTCTAAATGAGTAGCTCACTCTCTCGCAGGTTCTGAGTTGTGACCTGTCAGATCTGGTGCATGTGTATTTAAGGCCTTTTTTTTTTTCTGGAATCCACAGGTGCACTGATTGCAGGACTTGATACTTTTTTTGGATAATTAGGGAATTGATGTTGGCTACATTAATTTAAATTTTTTTAATTCATTCGGCGTCCTTTCGGTTACTTTTCGGTTACTTTTCGGTGGCATGTCGGGTTTTTCCGGAGCCGTTCGGCTACTTGGCGGCATGTTTTCACAATGTTCGGCTACTTGTCGACAGGTTATCGCGATGTTCGGCTACTTGTCGACAAGGTTGGCGTGATGTTCGGCTACTTGTCAACAAGTTGGCGCGTTGTTCGGCTCTTGTCGACAAGTTGGCGCGATGTTCGGCTACTTGTCGACAAGTTGGCGCGATGTTCGGCTACTTGTCGACAAGTATGTCGTTCGGCTGCGCTTCGTTCGCCGTCCTGTTCGGCAGGTTGTTCGGCAGCTTCCTTCGCCTCCTGTTCGACGCAATTCGGCGAGCCGGTGGTGCTTGCTGAATACACCGCAGGGTCGCCGAATTGAGTTCGCCATATCACGCCGAATTGAGGAGAACGAAAAGTCACCGAACATGCGGTGACATTTCGAATCTCTTTGGATAACCCTGTTTGTGTTGGGGGAGAAAAACAACTGAGGTTTTTTTTGAAACATGGGACGCAAAGTTAACAATTAAATATAGGGTAAAACAGAAATTTTGCACATAGAAAAAAATAATGTAAATTTGTTAATTTTTTTAATTTTTCATATATTCATTTATCCTTGTCAGAAATATTTTTGGGATGAAAAATGTTCAACTCTAGATGGCGTCCCTTTCGCAAGGATGCTGCAAGTCCGTGCAGTATCGGACCAGTATCGTGATCCCGAATACCACGCAAATCGGATTAGTGGCCTGACATTCACAACCGAGACAGCCCTAATAACGGCCACAGCTGTTGTCTTAACCTTTTTTATATGTTCATATTTTATTTCAGAAAAACGAGTGCCAGGGCAACACCAAGTGCCACTAGGCCATCGACCTGGTTAAAATGCATCTTCGTTGATTGTTGCTTTAGCTTGACCATTTTGATTTTTCTAACTCCCCTCCACCAATCCACATATTATTAACCCCTTCAACTATCAATATCGAGATATCTCGGGTTTCAAAGACACCATCTGGTGCCCCAATATTGAGATATCCCAGTATGCTGTTCTGCAGCCCAAAAGCAAATGAAATTTATTTGCTGCAAACAAATTTCAATTGCTTTTAGGCTGCAGAAGGAGCCCCCAACGTTTTAACCCTGTGGGCATAACGTCCAAAGAGCTAAAACTGTGCAAAATCGGCATACTGAATGTCGGCCCAGCATTCAGCAAGCTGATAGTGGTGCAGTAAAAAATGGAATGGCAACTAACTCAATTTGGTTCAGTAGATGGCACCATCTACTGGCCAAATATGTTAGTACAGTAAAAAAAATCATTGGGAGTATTTTTAAATGTCGTAAAGAGTATAATTACTTAAAAATTCTTTTCAAAAAAACACTTGTACCTCACAATGTGTTTTTTTGGAAAATCACTTGGTAGGGAAGGGGTTATGGGACTTCACCAAAATTATATTCCTTTTTTTTTCCGTTCTTAACCTGACGCTACCACTTATATAAACTGTAACTAGATTACTGCATTAAAAACAAAACCACCTTATAAAACACCTTATAAAACACATGCTGCTGGTTTTTTACTTTGTTTGAAGTAATTGCATGTAAAAAGGAAAAATAAAGTTAGGTTTTTTTATTCTCCTGTTTCCATTGTGTGGATTTCTCCCGTGATTCAACATTTACCAAAATCAGTACCAAGCAGTACTTTACTGCTGTGGTATAGAATAAAACAGTACTGAAGAGGCAACAGGTGGAAAAAGGAATGTTTAGACAAAGCTGCATGGGATCTATTGTGGTATCTATGCTAGATAAGAGATGGAAGCAGAATGAGATCAGGGCCGGATTTATATTCCAAGAGCCTGTAGGCACAGAAATCTGGAGCGCTCCTACCTTTATTTTCAGCAATTTTCATAGGTTATCAAAACTTAAAAAAAATTTGTTAAAAAGAAGTATCTTTTTACAATTTTTTTTTACTGATGTTTTAGTTTTGTAGTGAAAGTTGCACACCACCCACAGAGAGAAGGGGGGCGTCTTTCTCTTCAAAGCGTTGAACTTAAATAATAATTACTAATAATAAGTAATAAAAAAATTACTTATTTTTTTACAACTATTATATTTTAGTTTAACAGAAATTTCCCACCCAAGGGTAAATAATAAACAAAAAAAAAAAATCTTTGTGGAAAAAAGAGAACATTCAAATGTTTCCTCTTTTAACCCCTTCACTGCCGAGCCACATCACCTCACGCTGTGTGCTGAGCTCATTTTGACTGTTTGGCGCTCGTAATGTTTCGTCGCTGTCATCCTGTTTCATCAACACCACTGTTCACTTTAAAACTGAAAAGTGAACAATAACGCTGCGTTAGAGAAAACAAAGAAAAAAAAATTTTTATTTATTTTTATTTTACGTAAACCTGGCTATATTTGGTATCTTTGAAAAGGCTATACCTTGGCATTGCCATAGCTTATATGTCCCTCTAGCCCAGTGTTTCCCAAGCCTGTCCTCAGGACCTGCTGATACGCCAGGTTTTTCAGATATCTGAAACACAGTCCAGGCGTTTAGATTTTTTGCTCAGTGATTGCAGGATTCAGTTCAGTCTGCATTTCCCCGAGGTGATCTGCAACATCTGGCCGGGTTGAGGGTCCCGAGGACCTGTTTGGGAAACACCGCTCTAGCCTGTAGGGCTCCAGAGAAACAGAGGTCTAAATGGTTGTAAATGGTATTTTTTTTTTCTTGTAGCAAGGTGTCCCCCTGTGGCAGGCGCCTGTAGTGCATGCCTACTTTGCCTAATTATAAAGCCGACCCTGAATGAGATGCGATAGTGGCTTTCCAACACTGAACGGTACCCTGTAATCATGTCCTTTGCATACATCCCACACAATACAATGCTTTGAGTCGGTGTCCATGACTTCAGACCCATAGAGCCCATTCTATGCCCAATGCCACACACAGTGAGGAGCAAGTGCTGTAAAGATGCACCCAGTGACACATATAGAGTAAAATATTTTCTTAAACAATAGAAAATCAAAGCACATGTAAGATATCAGCGACATAAAATAAACACAATGAGCCCATTTCATTTTTTGGTGGTACTGGCCCTTTAACACGTAATAATCACAGTGACGTCTTTACGTATGTGTATTTCCTCTGGAGAAATCAGCTAAAATGTTGTAATCCATCAACAGAAATTTGAAAAGGAAGAAGGTGCTGGTCTTTCACTGATGTCTACAGATCTACCCAGTAATCAACAATATACTGTGAATCACAGGGCAAAATGTATGCAATGATGAAAAAAAGGACAAAAAAGAATCTCCTCAATTGAATGTGGAGTGAATTCCTGTATAGCTTTTTTAAGGGAATATTCAGAGAGCACCGAATTGCCACTGACATTTCAGTGCTCTCTCGTTCCCCGTACTTCGGAGACTCAAATTCCCCAACCCTGCAGTGAATTCAGCATTTACCATAGGGTCCCCGAAATGCAGGAACAGATCCAAAAATCTGCTAAAAGACCATCGAAAAAAACGGAGATAAGCCATCGATGCGAATCGAAAAATCGGATTGATCCAAAACGCCGCAAAATATCCACAGAAAGTACCCGGCGATCCGCTGCAGACCCACCGAACGCATCCGAAAAAAGCCAACGATCCGCCGAACACCACACCGGTCAGTCGCCGGAAAAAGCTTAAAAGTCGACGAATGGGGTAAAAAAAAAGAAAAGAAAAAAACACAATTGAAAGTGTCAAATTTATTTATTTATTTGCAATGTATTTTACCTGGAAAGATACATTGAGATTTCTCTCGTTATCGAGTATGTCCTGGGTTAATTTTGAAACGGTGCTTGCAAAAGACTACTGGACAAAAATGTCTGGAATTAACATATAAGGTCCTATGAACGATTAAAAAAAAAAAGGACGCTATTGAAAAAAAATGTTGGTGAAAAGATCCCAAAAATGCCTAAAAATTCCTAAAACAAATAAAATATATATATATATATATATATATACGGTTTATTAGATATTGGATTAAAACGGGAATATTTTTAACATTGAAGCCTATGGGATTCGCCTGAATAAAACTGACGAATGAAAACACCAAACAGCAGGGCAGTTCACTGCTGTTTTGTGTCTCTGAATGGGTTAACCATTGCTTCTCTATGGGGAATTCACTGTCGCCGAACAGACACCGTATTTTGATGGCAATTCGCCAAAGTTTGGCAAACAGCCTGCTTTGTGAATAGCCGAATTGCCCCAAAATGTCACCATACGGGGAAATTCCCTGTTCGGTGCAATTTCGGGGCCAGATCATCTCTTTGTGAATTACCCCTTTAGGGTCTTTAGTGTTTGTTTTGTGATGAAGTCACTGTGAGAAACATAACATCTTGAGAAAATAAAGTCGAGGAGTAAAAGCAATTTGATTCCTCAGGTACAATAAGGAAGTGTTTGGGAAATAATTTGTGCTATCTCCCTGTGTTTCAAGTCGTGCTTATGCTGAAAATATTTATGATCCTAAAGGTCTATAAAGAAAGCTACGTTTTTACAGGTATGAGATATGATACATTTTTCTCGAGCTGATCCCGTTCTATGGAATTCCCGTCCTCATCCTATTGGACAGTCCCCTAATCTTCATGCCTTCAAACTCACCTCTACAGAGACGCCTGCAATCAAACATCATGACTCAGATGTTCATTGCCGATATGACGTCAAGCTGTAATCTACTTAAGGGGATACTCTACTCATCGTGACCACTTTATAAATGTAAAGTGGTCAGAATGTGAGAAGTGCCCCCCTCCCAGCTAGCCCAATCTGGAAAAATCGCTGGGTGTAGCGGAGGGAGGAATTTCCTTCATCTCACCCAGCATCACCAGCAGCCGGGATTTTGAATTTCCCAGCTGCTGGTCACCAGATCAATCACATCAGCACAGAGAGAGCATGCCGTCACCCTCTCTGAGACCACCATAAAGAGAGAAATGTTGACATTTGCAAGTGAGCCTTTAACTTATATCTACACTAACAAACTCTAATGATGTTGCTATTCTGAGCCGTGCATTTTGCTGTGGTTTGACTTAGACAGCAGCTACTACAGGGCTCAAGTCCTGCGGGAACGCATGGGAACGGCGTTCCTGCACTTCTCCCGCAACGGGAACGTTGCGGGAATGCATGTTCCCACTGTGTGCAGCCGGGGCATTCCTCTAGCAGCCCCTGGCCGCGTTTTCCATCCGAGCCCTGCGTGATGATCCCTCGCGCGGCTGCCTCCTCAGCCCTTGTCTGAAGGCTGTGACACGGTCTACAGCCGAGATCTCGTGAGATCGCGTCACAGCCTTCAGAGGGCTAAGGAGGCAGCAGTGTGCAGGAGCACGTCTGAGCTCAGAAGAACACGCATTCCTGAGGTTTGTAGGCTGGGTAAGTATATTTCTGGGGGTCTGTGCCTGGCTATAATAATTCTGGGGGCATGTGTCTGGCTATAATTAATTCTAGGGGTCCCTGCCTGGCTATAATTAATTCTGGGGGGGTCTGTGTCTGGCTATAATTAATTCTGGGGGTCTGTGTCTGGCTATATTTAATTCTGGGGGCATGTTTCTGGCTATAATTAGTTCTGGGGACATGTGTCTGGTTATAATTAATTCTGGGGGCAAGTGTCTGGCAATAATTAATTCAGGGGTCCCTGCCTGGCTATAATTAATTCTGGCCAGACACATGCCCCCAGAATTAATTCTGGGGGTCTGTGCCTGGCTATAATTAATTCTAGGGGTCCCTGCCTGGCTATAATTAATTCTCGGGCTCTGTGCCTGGCTATAATTAATTCTGGGGGTCTGTGTCTGGCTATAATTAATTCTGGGGGTCTGTGTCTGGCTATAATTAATTCTGGGGGGACTGTGTCTGGCTATAATTAATTCTGGGGGCATGTGTCTGGCTATAATTAATTCTCGGGCTCTGTGCCTGGCTATAATTAATTCTGGGGCTCTGTGTCTGGCTATAATTCTGGGGGTCTTTGTCTGGCTATATTTAACTCTGGGGTCTGTGTCTGGTTATACTTAATTCTTGGGGGTCTGTGTCTGGTTATATTCAATTATGGGGGTCTGTGCCTGTCTGTGTATATTCAATAATGGGGTCTGTGCCTGGTTATACATGAATATATATATATTATATTTATTTTTGTTTTCTCTTCGGGTAATGGGGGTTGTGGAATTCTTGGGTGAGTTCCCTCACTTTTTTCCCCAGGACTTGAATCCCTGATAATTTAAAGAGACACTCTACTCACCCTGACCACTTTGAAGTTTTAAAGTGGTCAGGATGTGAAGACTGCTCCACCTGGTGCTGCCCTCACCCTCTCTCAGACCAATCACAGTAGCAAGTGTTCTCAGAGAAGCAGCCGATGGATCAGACCTGTGCATGTGCGCATCTACAACACAACATTTGTACATAAAGTGCACAAATTCTGTAGCAGTGAGCAATTTGCAGTTCCTACGCCGCGCAAACTGCGTAGGAGCGAAAATTGCCCAGAAAAGCTTCAGGGACCTCTGGCTGCCTCTCTGAGAACGTTCACTACATTGATTGGTCGCAGAGAGGGTGACGTTGGCAGGCTCTCTGTGTGTGCCAATGTCACTAGTGACCAATCTGGTGACCGTCAGCCGGGAAATTAAAAATCCCTGCTGCTGGTGACATTGGGTGAGATTGAAGAAACTCCTCCCCTTCACCCAGTGTTTTCACTGGATTGTGGGTGCTGGGAGGGGGAGGTGAAGAGAGGGCACTCCTCATATCCTGACCACTGTAATCATGTAAAGAGGTTAGGATGAATAGAGCGTCCCTTTAATATATTTGTATATTTTTTTAATGATTTTATAAATTATTGACCTGAGTGTTTGGGAGTTTCACAGAACAGGAGTGGTTTGCTGATAAAAAAACAGAAGGTGATATATTTTTTGTGGCTTTTTTGTGAAAAGGGCTCTTGAAAACGTGACGTCAGGGATCATGTCCGCATCCGACCCCTGAACCAGTTTATGAAGAATACTGCCCGGTAACCTGCATTTCAGCAACCAGCATCCAGCACTTAAAGGGGTTAATTAAGTCAGCACCAAGCACGCACACAACATACACTTCTGTCCATCCATAAAGGACCACTCCCCATTCAGGAACTCAACTCAGTATTGAGTTCACTCCCAACCTGTTCACTTGAATGCCTGTTTTCCTCCATTGCTATCCCAGTGTACCAGACCCCCCTGCTTGTCTACTGACCATCCGCTTGCCTGATCCTTTTGAACCACGCACTGATATAACCAGAAGCTACCTACTCCAGGTACTTATTCTTGTGTGCCCTGCACACTGGGCTCAATGCCCCCTGAACTTGGGTCCCACCATGGCCCGCGCCAGGTGCCACCCTGACACGTGAGTTCTGTGACCAAGGTTATTCAAGTTTAACTTGAGTCTTAACATGAATAAACTTCTACTATTTCCTGTTGAAGATTCTGCTGTGAATATACAGAAGGGCGAATCGCCTTTACACGTCTGAAAATGCAATTTTTGAGCCGACAAAGCATTAGGCTCATGTGCATGTGAGTAGGAATGCTCTTTTTTATACATGTTCCTTGTGCTTTAAGATTATACACTAGGAGCTTTATAGATTATCAGGATCATTAGTGCCAGTGGTTCAGGAATGACTTTCTGCATAACTGATACATTTCACATCTTTTTTGAGAATAAACATAGATGTACCTGGATTCCTCTGTGCAGGAGTGGTAGTAGGTTGATGGATTGCACTACAAAATATATATTTATGGGGCTAAAGTAGGAGATTTTATTGGCCGTGATTGTCCTTTACTGCAGTCACTATTTGTCAATAAAACTGCTGAAATGCTGACACAATAGATGTGACTGTAGCACACAGGGGAGACAGCTAGGAGAAAACCTAATACCGGTCCTTAGTTTCGGTTGGTCTGGGTTAAAAGGTGTAGAACAAATGCTATGCGGCCTGGCAGACAGGACAGAAAAAGGAAACTTGTCTTTACAGATGTCCAGATTGACATTACAAAAAGAGAAAGAATGGTCTTATAATGTAGCTGAGATCAAGGGTCCCAGAAATCATGAATATCGAAAAACAAAGTTGGGCCTGGAGTGAGTAGAGTAATCAGGGGGCAAGACGAAGTCAAAACCAGAAAAAGACAACCATATAATACCGTGCTGTTGGGTACAAAATAGAAACCACAACAGGACAAGGTAAGGAATCCAAGATGTTCAGTGACTCGCCATTCACCACCTGTCACCACAAAACAACTCATACACGCCCTGGTAATCTCCCGACTCGACTATTGCAATAATCTCTTATCTGGCCTCCCTCTGTCCCGCCTCTCCCCCCTACAATCCATCCTGAACGCCTCCGCCAGGCTAATTCACCTCACCCGCCGCTCTGTCTCTGCCGCTCCCCTCTGTGAGTCCCTTCACTGGCTCCCCATCCACTGCAGAATTAAGTTCAAAATCCTTATCCTTACCTACAAAACCCTCACTAACTCAGCGCCCCACTACCTGTCCTCACTAATCACCAAATACACCCCAGCCCGCTCCCTAAGGTCAAACAGTGACCTGCGCCTAGCTTCTCACGGCATCACCTCTTCCCATGATAGACTGCAGGATTTCTCACGCGCAGCCCCCACTCTCTGGAACGCTCTCCCTCGTACTGTCAGACTTTCCCCTAACTTCTCTTCCTTCAAACGCTCCCTTAAAACGTTCCTATTTAGGGAAGCCTACCACCCAACTCACTGACGCAACCATCAATCACTCTCACCTTACAGTCCTCTCCTCCTGTTTCCAACCCCAACCCTCCCAGATTGTGAGTTCCTACGGGAATAGGGCCCTCATCTCCTCCTGTACTGTTTGTCTAATGTTGTTCAATGTATTGTAACCCTGTCTATACTGTGCCTATTGTACAGCGCTGCGGAATATGCTGGCGCTTTATAAATAAAGAATAATAATAATAATAATTCCCCTTTATGACTCTTGAGGGATGCGTCTTTGAGACGACACAGGGAACAGCATTCCATGTTGTGTTAATTTTGTCCACTAAAATATGTCTAAAACTAAATGGCATTTTAACCAACATGGCCTCAATTTAATTCGGCCCTTTGCCGAAATGGGGACTTTTCGGCCGGTTTTCAGCCATTTTTCAGTTACGGGAGAGTCAGATGTGGTTTTACTGATATGTCGATTTCCGATAGAAACCCAAGTCACATATCGGCTCCCGCGTCTATACTTTTTTTCAATGGAAATATCGGCTTTATCTATTCAATTCTAATTTATTGTTATGCCGAATTCTGAAAAACTTTCAAGTGTTTAAAAGGTGTTGATCACATATTTTTAATCGTCATGTGTAAAGGCACAAAGCTGTATGATGCTGGCCGAAGATATGCTCTTTAGGGCCAATTTACCGGCCAGCTTTTTTTGGACCAGTGCCATTTTTTTTTGGAAATCAGCACCAGCCAAATTTTTTTTCAACTGACTCAGACGATATTTTGAAATAATTATCAATATTAAATAAAATAAACGACCAATACAATTCAATCAACCCATGTCTGGGTTCAGGAGTTGCTGGGTTAACCTATGCGATGCCGGTGGATCTCTGCTGTGAAAGGCCCATAGTCTCCCGGAGAAAAGGTTGGCCTACATGTTCCTCCCAATGGCAGAGTCTCTCCAGAGCGAGGGAAAGGTGGTGAATGACTGTGCAGCAGGAGATGTGAACAGGGAGTCTATAAAGAGGTGTACGGATGTATAATGCGACTGCAGTTAATTAGACAAAGCATTAAGCGAATGATAAGAACTTTATTATTTATTTATTTATTTGAACAAATCACCGGGCAGCACAAAAACATTACTTGAAAGACAGTCCTCAATCAAAAAAATTATTTTTTAATCGACTTCCTCTCATACGTAGTTGGGATAATGCAGATTTTAAATGCAGAATTACCGTTCATGTGATATATCACAACGAGAAGTAGCTACACCCAAATCATGCCATAAGCAAGCATTACACTTGTCCGACACAGACTTCTTCTGACAATAGCCTTTTTAGATGTTACGAATATGATGTGTGAAAAATAATAATTTATATTCTTCTAGATCTTAAATGACAACACACCAAGACCAGAATGTCAAATGATTGCCCAACGCGTTTCGCCAGCACACGTTGACTTTTTCTGGAGTTTTAGACTTGCTTATTGTGAGTGGCTTCTCGTACTTCTTTTTACTTTGTGATTTACCAATCTACGTTGTGCTATTTTATATTTTATACAGGTTTCTCCATATGCTTTTTAATTTGGTTGTTGTATTTAGGAGAAATATACGCCAATTTTATTTCAAAATTAAATGAAACTTGTGATAAAATATATTTATGTAAGTTTATATATTTAACAAAGAATACCATAATATATATATATATATATATATAAATGTATTTCATGATGTTCGTCGGTCGTAAAATATTTAGAATACACGATTAACAAGAAGTTGTTTTTTTTTCCCTGCTCAATTTTTTGTAAAGCAGAACCGATACGGTGACAGCTGCAATCAATAGCACACCAACGGCCACTCCCAAGCCCGCGAACACACCCTCTTTCGCCATCGAACCTCTACAATTTGAGGACGAAAAAACGCCATGATCTGGGCACCTGTGAAAAGAAAAATATAAAAAAATATAAATGTTAACATTTGCAAGTGAGCCTTTAACCCTTTCATCTACTACACTCACAAACTCTATGGATGTCGTGCCTTTTGGTGTGGCTTGGACAGCAGCTACAATAATTTAAAGGGACACTCTACTCACCCTGACCACTTTATAGTTTTAAAGGGGTCAGGATGTGAGGGGTGTCCCCCCTTCTCCTCCCCCCTCAGCTGCTCCAATCTGGCAGAATAGATGGATGAGGTGGAGGTGTTTCCTCTACCTCTGTCATGAACAGCACCGGTTGGTGTCATGAATGGCTTTGCAGGGGTACTGGAGTGTTGGTATGAGCCCAGTATGCGGATGAATATATGCTTGAGGGAAAGGGTGGAGGCAGGAGAAGCCAAAGCATGAGCTTTGGTAATACACAGGGGTTGCAGAGGGATGACAAGGTGGGTGATTGGAGAGGTAACCAGGAGTATGGACTACAGAGAGGTCTTGTGAATACTTGAGGGGAGACACGATGAAATTTGGAGCTTGGGAGATACCTTGGTTAGGAAGACACAAGGGTGCTATAGACAGAACACAGACGAAGGGGAATCCAGGCGAAGTACCAAGGGATGATACAGTAGCAAGGCCAAGTGGGTATGCCAGGTCTATACACAGGTATCCGGAGCAAAGCAGGAATGGGTCTGAACTCTAACAGGGTTATTCAGAGAGAGCCAATCTGGCCCCAAAATGGCACTGGACAGTGAATTATGGTGCCATTTTGTGTCCATTTGGCTATTCAGAGAGCAGGTAGTGCGCAAAATTTAGCCAAACTGCCAGCAAATATGGTGCCTGTTTGGCAGCAGTGAAATCCCCCCATAGAGAAGCAATGGTTAATCTATTCAGAGACACCGAACAGCACTGAAATTCCCTGATGTTCGGTGGTTTCATTCACCAGGTTTATTCAGGCGAATCCCATAGGTTTCAATGTTAAAAATATTCCCATTTTTACCCAATATCTAATAATCCATTTATTCTTTTAATTTGCAGCAAAAAGTCTCTTTATTGATTTTTTTTTTAGGATCTTTTAGGCATTTTTCGGGATTTTTTCAGCAAAATGTTTTCCAGTTTTTTTAAATAGTGTTTTTTCTTTTTTCTGTAACAGACCTTTTTATTATCATTCATAGGATCTTATATGTTAATTACATTTTTATTCAGTAGTTCAATAGGCGGCTCGTCTGCTGCGTTTGGTGGGTTTGTGGCAGCTGGGTTGGCTGCAGGTTTGTGGCAGCTGTCCGGCGGGTTGTCGGTGACAGCCTGCTGGTTATCGGTGGCGTTTGGCGGCCGATTCGCTGCACTTCAGGGAACCTGTGGTGAATGCTGAATTCACTGCAGGGTAGGTGAATCGGACTAGCCAAAGTGCAGAAAATCAGAGCACTGAAATGTCGTGACATTTCGGTGTTCTCTGAATAACCCTCTATGAATATTGAGCGACAATGCCGAAGCCCCTAGGTAAGGGGGGAGTGGACCTTTATTCATGGCAGGGGTGTGGTGTGTGTGTTCTGTGATTAACTGTTACAAGTTTGGATACGAATGCTGAGCATAGGCAGCACTTTTCATGTGCTGCTTGGATACAAGCAGCAAGCACAGTGCAGTCAGTTGTGGGGAGGATGACAACCCCCCACTTTCAGCAGTAGCCAGAATTTTTGAGTTTATCGGCTGCAGGTCACCAGATCGGTCACTTGTGATGTCAACATAGAATGCCGACGTCACCGTCTCTGAGACTAATCTCTGCAGCGAGCTGTCTCAGAGAAGCAGCTGCTGGATCAGATCTGAGTATGCAGATCCGATCCATCTTTCTGTGCAATTTGTGTACGTAAACTGTGCAAGTCCCATAGTGCTGGGTAAGTTGCGGTTTGTTCGCTATGCAAGTTGCGTCGAAAAGCTTCAGGGACTTCCGGATTCGGGAGCTCCTGAAACGAAGTGAAGGAGCAGATTGAGGGACAAAATTTGAGTAAATTCACCCCAAAAAAAATTAAAAAGAAATTGGGCAGAGGATGGAGAGGTTGTGAATACTTCAACTGCAAGGCAACAAAACAAGTTCCGTTTGCCAACGATTGGTTTTCAGTGATTTTGGGACTGCAACATTACTAAAAATTTAAAATAAATTAATTAATCCCCCCTTCTCATCCCACAGAGAAGGGGAGCAATCCATCTCCTCCTCTTGTCATAACTAGAAAGAGAACACCCATAACGTGCAATACTGGGTGGACCTGTACAATCAATCTTGTGCAGGTCTCGTCCTACTCTACTTGGAGTCTTATGTTTTACATGGAATTCCACCAATTTGTTTTTGCCCCACAGTCCAAATATTCAGCAGCTTTCATGAAGGTCTATGGACTCTAGGAGGGATTATCAATGGCATTGAGAAGCACTGCAGCCTGTATTAGTTTGCGTGCTGGAACAACTACTATAACAGCTTACTCGTGATCACTTAAAGATATAATGGCTCGCAATGGATTTGTATCTTTGTGGCTGCCGGACTGTAAGAATACCTCAATAATTTTTTGGAGAAATCCTTTGATCTTCTTCAGATGGTACTTCTTCCTTGATAAAGAAGGCCCACCTTGCGTTTGCCCAGTTTCCAAGTAAAGGTCCATCTACTGTACTGAGAAATATCATCTTCTCAAAGCTGGTGTTAAGTGATTTTGCATTTGTAAAATCACGTAACGTGGTGTGAAAACCACCCCATTAAATCCAATACCCACCTCTCATCCCGCGTCGGAACGGGCAGTGCGGTCCACCGCTTCCTCTCGCCAGCAGCAGAGTGAGGCTAGGAACTAATAATTCCAGACTCACGCAGAGCTCTCGGCCAGGATGCGCATGGCTACATGGAGTCCTGCGGACTCCTTGAGCCGATTTTTCGCTGTGGCGTAATTTGCTGCTGCCGGTATCAGGAAGCCTTGCTCTTTGTTCTAGGGCCTGGCGCTAATAAAGCATCTACTCTGGAATACGGACTTTAAAATAGAGACTGTAAGGCACAGATTTTTCAATTTTACTGACAAGTGTGTAATATGGCCCAATATTGGCTGCGTAGCCTAGTGGTAATGTCTCTGCTCCAGCCGTAGAGAAGCACAATCAAATCCCGATCATAATGTCTGATGAGCACATCCCTCCTCTACAACCATGGAAAAGCAAACTTCAACTTTGAACCAGCTTCTCCTTGGTTGTAACCTGTAACCTTACCATCATGTTGCTGCTCTACAATCATGGAAAGCAGGCTCAGATTTCACTCAGAAGACCTCACCAACAAGTGCAATTGGGCAAGAAAGCTAACATGTCTCAGATGTGCCTTCCTACCAATGGCTATATTCCCATTTGGTCGCGCTACAATGGGGACCCTAACGAAGAAAATCTGCGTCTGTAGATTTTCCGTTTGCGTTCCAATGTTATGTGGTATTCCAGGGTAGGCTCTACCTCAGCACCTCGCCCCAGAACGCAGCGTTAACCACTGGGAAACTCGTGGTATTGCTTCAATAGGACTTTATAGAGGAGTGTCATGAGCCTTGCACGATGACTCTCTCGTGAGATTGTGCAGAGCTGCGGAGTGATCGCGAAGGGAGACTGAGAACTATTTGTTCCCAGTCTCAATTTGCTCCCGGCTACAAGAAGAGGTGGATCGGGCCACCGTTCTCGCCATGGGATGAGAGGTGAATATCGGATTTATTGAGGGGATTTTCAGCAGGTGTTAAAGGATTTTGCACATGCAGAGTCATGTAGCGTCAGCTTTTAGAAGGTGCTAAAATATGAATGTCCACATCCCAACGGTAATTAGCGCTAGGACTGTAATACCTTCTTGCAGAAATGCTTATGTACATTTGTGCTCCCCATGTGTCACGGGGCAACTGGCTGGAGCCATGGTGGACCCTATATACTGGGTGCTGTTAAGCCTTTTTGGCAGGTTTGTTACTGGCTGCATTAATGCAGAACACAGAGTATAACACAGATACTGGAGACGAATGACAGAACTGGAGTAGCACAATAGACACACTAGAGGAAACCCTGCACAGGGGTAAGGTCCTTATACTGGCCTTCTAATTCTATACAAGATACAGGGCAAGGAATAAATAACAATAACAGGAGTTAGCAAGAGACAAGATGCCCAGCAGCAACACAGAGAGCCCTGAACTAGGATGAAGTCCTTGCAATGACCTCAAACACAGACTGATAATATGCTGCTGGGTAATAAACTAAGACAAGAGAACAGGACACATAGAATAAATTACATAGAACATAAACATGGATAATCAAGAGAGTAGTCAGGGAATGCAGAAGGTTTAGACGCCAGGAAAGTGTGTCAGCTGTATGCCAGGGATCATACATGCTGTGCTGTGGAACATCCAGGTGCTCTTTTGCAAACTTCAAACGTGCTGCAATATTCTTTTTGGACAGCAATGGCTTCCTCCATGGTGTCCTCCCATGTACTCCATTCTTGTTTAATGTTTTCCTTATTGTAGATGAGTCAACAAAAATGTTAGCATGTGCCAGATATTTCTGTAAGTCTTTAGCTGACACTCTAGGATTCTTCTTTACCTCATTAAGCATTCTGGGCTATGCTCTTGTAGTCATCTTTACAGGACGACCACGCCTAGGGAGAGTAGCAACAGTGCTGAACTTTCTCCATTTGTAGACAGTCTGTCTTACCGCGGACACATGAACATCAAGGCTTTTGTAGTTACTTTGTAACCCTTTCCAGCTTCATGCAAGTCAACAATTCTTGATCGTAGGTCTTCTGAGAGCTCTTTTCTGCGAGGTATGGTTCAAATCAGGCAGTGCTTCTTGAAACCAGTAAACCCAAAAATGGTGTGTGTTTTTAAAGGGCAGGAGAGCTTTCAGCAACACATCCAATAATATCACACTGATTGGACTCAAGGTTGGCTCACTCCTGGCTCCAATTAGCTCTTGGAGTAGTCATTAGGCTAGGGATTCACATACTTTTTCCACCCTGCACTTTGAAAGTTTACATGTTATGTTCAATAAACACATGAAAACATATAATGTTTGTGTTGTATTATTTTAAGCAGACTGTGTTTTTCAAATTGTTGTGACTTAGATGAACATCAGTGCACATTTTATGACCAATTCATGCAAAACTCCACGTAATCCCAAAGGGTTCACATACTTTTTCTTGCAACTGTATATAACAAACCAATATCATACACAGGGTGACAGAACAAATAACTGAATGGCAGACACTCAGTAAACAATGACCCATCGAGGAGCAGTGAGCTGATGCACTGCTGGCCAAATTTATGGGATCAGGGCTGGTCATATGACCACAGACCAGATCAGCCACAGGGAATCCAGGAGCGGAGAGCCTGGACTGGCTAGCCCAGAACACCACAAGAGCTGGCCAGGATCGCTCTCACCACCAGGGGGGCCTAGCTGAACTGTGGAACAGTGACACCACGTTAAATATAGGATGCGCAAAGTACAGTGAGCTCACGGAAGCTCGTGCATGAAACAATGCGCTAACAGGTTTCTAACGGGGGGGGTAACATCAGGAATGTAATATGGGGGGGTGTGCATTAAACACACTTACCCTGATACTAACGCTTACATATCAAGGCAATAACATTAGCGCCAACTATGGAATAGAGCCTATTATGTGTAAAAATTCTCATAGATTGCAGTTCCCTTGGGATCAAGGTCCCACTCAAAAACAGGTCATATCACCCATGCGTGGTGTTCTAATATATCCACCCACCACTTGTAAAAACTGTTTTTGCAAAGCCCTGTCTGTGATGCTAAATAAATCAAGGATGATAATAACAATTTTAACAAATCGTGAATATCAAAACAAGGGTTAGCTAAATGAAGTAAGTTGTGGAATCACAAAACTTTGCATATATCACCTTCTTTATTTATGCTCATAATTTAATCCTCAGGCTGGAAAAAGGAGGTAAATGACCATACATAGAAACAAAATAAAATCTCAGATTAAAGAGCAAAACAGAGAAGTAAACCATACATTTGTGAAGAACTACTTACAAGCATTTTGGTCCTGATTCTTCGACTCTACAGCTCCCTGCGTTACAATCAATGTAGTTGAGAGATTCTAGATCACAGTTGGACACACAGACCATGCCGTCACTCAGTACTTCTGCTTTATAAAATTTTGCAAACCCAGATCCAATTATTCGTGGACATAATTCTGTGGGGGGTAAAACCAAACATACTTCAATGCCCACCATCATTGTTTTATACCTGCGAGATCAGTAGAGAGGAAAGCCGACTTTACCGTACCTTCTTCAAGTGGATGTGCGACCCTTGTTATCCGCGTCTTTTCGAAACATAATGAGCCTGCTTTAAAATTCAAAGGTAAATTCCCGTTATTCGTGTTCATGGTTCAGTTATAGCCAGGGGAAAAAAAATAAGGAAACAGTATGATACTCTATACTTGAGACCCCATTGATGATGCGCTGCTAAGGCCGGGGCCATACGAGCAAGGAGGGAATCCTATGCAGGATCATGATTTGCAGACCAGTCTGCCATCCATTGTAGCGGCTCAAAGGGGAAAAAACCATTGCAACGTGTGTTACTGATACTCACATTACATCTCAGTTGAGCCATCGTATCGCTACAACGGATGCTGGGGGGGGTCACTACAGTGGTCGTGTGGCCCCAGCCGTAAGGAACACTACACAGTGTGACTGCTCAATCTCATCTGAGTGGTCACATTGCTGTGAGCTCCCTGCTCTCTCCGGCACCTCTAAGGCTAGGGTCAAACGAAAGCATTTTTCCCCGCGAACGTTAAAAAGCGCGTCCGAACGAATTGACGTATTTTTTCACGGAATGCGCAAAAACGGTCAAACGATGCGCATTTTTCGTGCGTGATTTTTTTCGGATCGTCAATAAAACTCTTTTTGCGTCTGGACGTTATGTAGGCCGGACATTAGCAGTGTCTGACATCTCCTAATCACGCAAACACGCCGCTATGCCGCAGCTGCGCACTCTGTACGTCCGTACTAGCGGTTCGGCGTTCTCGACAAAATGCGTTCGTTTTCCACTTGCGTTGCGCGGCCGGACTTTCGTGCGACCGTACTTCGTATATTGGCCGTCATTGCCCGTCATCTGCTGCTAGTGCGGCCGTAATTATGTGCGCCAGAACGCACGTTAAAAGTGCGCTGGTCTGACCCCAGCCTAAGAGGGGCTCAGAGGGATACATCCATCCAAATGCAGAGACATACAGGGTTATTCAAAGAGAATCGAAAAGTCACCGTACGTTCGGTGACATTTCGTTCCCTGCACTTCGGGGTGATTCGGCGATCCTAGTTCGCCGACCCTGCGGTGTATTCAGCAAGCATCCCAGAGCCCCCGTAGTGCAGAGAAAACCCACTGCAAACCCGCATAACACTCACCAACCCTCACCGAAACCCGCAGAAACAGCTGGATTGAACACACCGGAGAAACCTGACTAGCCGGCGATCACAGCGCAGAGCAGCCGCCGGAAAAAGTCGACATGCAGAACAACGAGGTGGAAAGAAAAAAAACAGTACGCTTGAAATTTGGAAAATTGAAACGCTGTTTGGAAAAAACACTACAGAACGAAAATGCCTGGAATTTACATATAAGATCCGATAAATGATAACAAAAAGGGCTGTTACAGAAAAAAGAAAAAACGCTTTTAAAAAAAAAAAAAAATGAAAAAAGTTTGCCAAAAAAATTCCAAAAAATGCCTAAAAGATCCTAAAGAAATCTAAGCGTAAAGCGACTTTTTACTGCAGAATTTAATAATAAACGGTTTATTAGATATTGAATTGGAATTGAAATTGAATTGAAAAACTGGAATATTTTTAACATTGAAGCCTATGGGGTTCGCCCTGAATAAACCTGTCGAATGAAAACACTGAACAGCATTTCGGCAACTTTTCACTGCTGTTTGGTGTCTCTGAATAGACTTAGCATTGCTTCTCTATGGAGGATTTCACTGCCCTTGAACAGGCACCGTACGTGCAGGCAGTTTGCCAACATTTGGTGAACTGCCTGCTCTCAGAATAGCCAAATGGCCCCCGAAATGTCACCGTACGATGAATTTCAGTGTCCGGTTACATTTCGGGGCCAGATCGTCTCTCTTTGAATAACCCTGATAGTCCTGCCCAGATCTCAGCTCAGGGAGCCCTCAGCTCTGGTTTCCTGGCCTTGGAGACCTTTGAGAACGAGAGACACAAATCGAAAATCAGTGGCGCTATCCACTATGAGGAGAGCCTCCAATCCACCAGCCAGAACAACCGGTGCTCCTCTGAAGGGGTCTGCTTCCCCCAACAGAATCCAAACAGAAATCAGTGGGCAACACAGGTGTATTCTGTATAATGGGCACTATTCCATATTGAATGCTAAAAATGGGGGGCACTAAGGGGAAAATTTGCACCTGAAGGTTTCCCCATAGAATCCCCATTTTAGAGCAATATTCCAGGCGAGCATTAGCTCAGCACCTTGCGCCGGAACGCAGAGCTAACCACTTGGATACTCCCCGGAGCTTCTGCGTTGCTGCAAGTATCACCTCCTGAAGTCCATAGGACCCCATGGAAGGTTGCGCTCCCGAGCCGCGAGCAGTGTGCGATCTCGCTCTTGTGAGATCGCTTAGCGCTGCGGAGTGAATCACGGAGGGAGACTGGGAACTATTTGTTCCTTGTCTCATCCTGCTGCTTGGGACAAGAAGCGACGGATCTCGCCACGGGATGAGAGGTGAGAATGGGATTTATTGGGTGGGGTTCAGGGGTATTAAATAATTTTGCAAATGCAGAATCAGTTAGCACCAGCTTTTAGGAGTAGCTAAAATTTTGCCTTCAGTGTTCAGACAGTAATTAGCGCTCGCACTTTGTATTACCCTATCGGAGCGCTAATTACTGATTGTGCATCCTATACTTAACATGGGGAGCGAGTACAATATGCTTGTGGAAGCGAGTGCAATCACCGATGCACCAAGTGATTTCATACGGGTTTAGCGCCTGGAAGGTCATATGGGGGCATGCGATAAAGTCACTTATCCTTGCGTTAACGCTTACACATCCGAACACTACCGTTAGCGTTCACTATGGAATAAGGCCCATTGATAACTAAAGGGTTAAAAAAGAAGAGGGAGTGCAGAGAGGTTCAGAAGTGGGTTAATGTTTATTAACACCTCCATTTTCCCCATCCTGTTTTAACCCTAGAGCATCCCTTTAAATAAGGTCATGCTTAAACCCCCCCCCCCCCCAATAAATCCCATACTCACCTCTCATCCCACTGTGAAAATGGTGGCCTGATTTGCCACTTCTTGTCGCCGGGAGCAAATAGTTCCCAGTCTCCCCTCGCCATCACTCCACTGCGCTGTGCATCAAGTAAGAGCAATCTTCCATGGAGACCTATGGACTGCTGGAGATGATACTCGTGGAGGCACGGAAGTGTTACCACGAGTATCCCAGCGGATAACGCTGCGTTCCGGGGCAAGATTCTGAGCTAGCGCCTGGCCCGGAATATCGCGTAAACGTGGGGATGCTAAGAGAAAACCTGCAGGTGCAGATTTTTCCCGTTAACATCCCCATTTTTGCGCGGGAATAGGGCCCTTAGTATTTACTCCTTGTAGGCAGAAGATAATAAAATGTATTCAACAGCCAAAATGATTATTTCTATAACTATAGGGGACCAATTCCACCCTAGCCGGTAACAGCGAGTTGGCAAGGGAGAAGATCCACACAAGCTGGTTTCCCTTACAGTATCACTGCTAACAAGCTTAATTAACCCAGTTGATGTAGTCGCACCTCAGGTTGGAATAATTCAGAGTCAAACGCAGATACCAGCAGTGCCACCGCGGACAGTGGCTCCAGTAGGAAGCTGTGGAAGAACACTCTGAACTATTAAATCCCAGTCTTGCGTCGGTTATGACCTGCGGATGTGGTGGATCCCGCTGTCCTCTGCACCACGAAACCTGAGGCAAGTAAGGGACTTTTTGGTGGGGTTGAATTGCAGTTTTAAGTGATTTTGAAAATGCTAAATCACTTAAATCCAGGTTTCAAGCGCCAGTAATGACTTCTGAATATAGTCTCATTTAGAGGAGAGAGGCCTACAATGGACTAGTACATTCTCCTCCAGATAGGCGCGACTTAAAGGGATACTCTATTGAAAAACAGAGTTCCCTTTTTTTGCCCTTAATTAATTGGGCAGATGCTAATGGCAGCCTCTGCTCATTTATTTTTTGTTTTTGGTGATTTTACTCACCTTTTCTCCCAAATCGCTCGTAGCTCCTCCTCTTTGGCTCACAAATTCTCTAACATGGAAGTCCCTGTACCTTTTCCTCACAATTTGCGTTCCTACACAACTCGTGTGGCTTAGGAACAGTCTCTTGAGCAGCTCTCCGATGCCTTCCGCTACAGTGGGCGGTCTCACAGAGGGTGTTGTTGGCATGTTCTGTGTGTGCCGACGTCTCACAAGTGACCGATCTGGTGACTGGAAATTCAAAATCCTGGCTGCTGGTGATGCTGGGTGGGTTGGAGGAAATTCCTCCTATAAAAAGTATAGGAGCTATTAATTTACAGATACAGGGTTATTCAAAGAGATCCGAATTGCTGGAGAAAAGTAACCGAACGCTGAAAATCAGTGTACAGTTACCTTTCCTGGCCATTCGGCTATTCAGAGAGTGTCATGCCCCACTCATGGGAGTCTGCTGATATGCCTGTATTACACAGCTTGGCACCAACATCTCTTGCCCTGGAACGCTTTTATACTGGGTTCCCATCCGGGTTTTACCTAAGCTCAGTGCCATGTCCAGGCTCCTGGAGATCCAGCCTGGGATTTCCTGTCCAGCCTTGGAGTTACAGCTGATGCCCATCTGCTATCAAGCCTCCTTAAATAGCAGAGAGACCCAGCAAACATTGGTTCTGCATTGAGGTCCCTGACTGATGTCACTTGGCCGTGTGCGTGCCTGCTAACCTGAACCAGTGTATCCAGTATCCATCATCTCTGTTCAGTCTTCATCCTGATTCCTGCCATTGCTCTACCCTGCTGTTCCTGGAAATATCACCATACACCCTTTTTCATTGCCTTCTCCACCTGCACTGTATCTACATTCCTTGGTCTAGACTTCCTGGTCGATGCACAAGTGGGTACTCTCAACTGCGTAGCCCACTATCCCCTGTGTCTGGATACCTACCTGTGTCTTATACAGCTCTCAACACCTTCCCTGACCTTCAATCAAGGTATCATTGCCAGCCGTCCTGATTCTTACTTCGTGGACCCTGTGTGCAGTCTGGATTATATTGCCCACAATCCCCTTTGCAAATAGACTTTGCCTGTGCTATCCAGAATTGGCATCTTCTGTTCATTCCAGTGCCTGCTGCCAAGTTCCATTTGTGTTTCATTAAACCTATATTCTTTGCTTGATATCCTGTCTGGCCTCCCTTCTGTGTTGCTGCCTGCTGGGCTCACCTCTGAACCGCTTACGCCACCTGACAGAGAGCAGGCAATTCGCCAAATCTTGGCGAATTGCCTGCACATGCTGTGCCTGTTCGGTGCCTGTTCGAGGGCAGTGAAATCCCCATAGAGAAGCAATGCTTCGGCTATTCAGAGAACACAAAACAGCAGAGAAAAGTTGCCGAATTGCCCTGCCATTCGGTGGTTTAATTCGGCAGGTTTATTCAGGCGAATCCTATAGGCTTCAATGATAAAAATATTCCCGTTTTTATTCAATATCTAATAAACCATTTATTATAATATTCTGCAGTAAAAAGTCTCTTTTTTTATAGATTTTTTATTTATTTTTTTAGGATCTTTTAGGTATTTTTCGGCATTTTTTTTTGCAAACCTATTTTTCTTCTTTTAAATTGTTTTTCTTTTTTCTGTAACAGCCCTTTTTATTATCATTCCTTGGATCTCATATGTAAATTTCAGACCTTTTCTCTCAGTAGTGAAAAGTGAAACGCTGTTTGCAAACATTCAAGCGTACTGTTTTGTTTTTGTTTTTTGTGTTTTTTTTCCTTCACCTCCTTTGTCTGCGGTGTCGGCTTTTTTCCGGCGGCTGCGCTGCCTGTGATCGGCTCCTGCTTGGGTTTTTCCTGGGTTTTCGGCGGGTTAATCCAGATGTTTTTGCGGCTTTCGGTGTGCGTTCGCCCTCGTTTTGCGGTGAGTTTGCGGCGACTTTTCCCTGCATTACGGCGGCCCTGTGGTGCTTGCTGAATACACCGCAGGGTCGCCGAAATGGGATCGCCAAATCTCACCGAATTGAAGAGAACGAAAAGTCACCGAACGTGCAGTGACTTTTCGATTCTCTTTGAATAACCCTTTAAGTAACCGCAACCTCCAAGCCACAAGTTTGTCAAAGCTGCGATACCTTATCACTTTCAAGGCAACGGCTCCAGCAATTAGCTTATCAGCTGGGTTGGACCCGAGCCCTAGATTTATTAACCCTTACATTCTAATTTTTTTTTTAAATTAATTTTTTATGTAGTTTTATACTTACCGGAATCACAAACTTTAGATTTGTAAATGTCTTCTACCTTTTGAAATGCTGCGTTATACTGAGAAGTCAGCGACTCGTTATTTTTAAATTCCGTTGATATATTCACGAAGTGAGGGATTTCAATGACGCTGGCTTGAAACCTGTCGGAGGAAGAGTACTAATTTAATTATTGATCAATTTCAAAAAATCGATGTTGAAACAAATCTGTGAATTTTTACTTTAGGGTTTATTCAGAGAGATCCGAAATGTCATCGTACGTTCGGTGCCCTTTCGTTCCCCTCACTTCGGGGCGATTCGGGGATTCTAGTTTGCCGACCCTGCGGTTTAGGCTGGTGTCAGACGAGCGCATTTAGTACGGAATGTGCGCCGGTGCAGTACGGACACACTTTCTGACGGAAGACGCAGTAGTGGCCACACAATCCGCTTATGTGACTGACGTTATTTTTGACTGAAAAAACATTTTGTCCGTAAAAATGCTGGACGTATAAATGCAGTCCGTCTGACACTCACACATAAAGCTATGCAGACGTGGCGCACTCCGCATGTCTGTTCTAGCGGTTTTACGTTCTTGCCTAACCTGAGTCCGTTTGCCGTGTCTATCATGCGTCCACACTTCAGTGCGGACGTACTTCGTGTGTGGGGCTCCATTGTTCAGAATGCTAGGCTGCCACAGACATTAAAATATGTGCAAAAAACGGACGTGATAACAGCGCTCATCTGACACGAGCCTAATTCAGCAAGCGCCGCAGGGCCCTCCGTAGTGCAGGGAAAACCCACAGCAAACCCAACAAACGTTCGGTGCCCTCTCATTCCCCGCACTTCAGGGCGATTCTAGATTGCCGACCCTGCGGTGTATTCAGCAAGCACCGCAGGGCCCCCCGTAGTGCCCAACAAACACTCGCTGAACACTCAACGAAAACCCACAGAAACTGCTGCAAAAACTCCGCCGAACACGCTGGAAAAACCCAACTACCGCCAATCACAGCGGAGAGCAGCCTCCGGAAAATCCCGACAAGCAGATGAACGGGTAATTAAAAAAACAAACAAAACAGTACGCCTGACACGTTATTTGCAAAAAAACTACTGAACAAAAATGTCTGGAATTTACACATAGGATCCAATGAATGATAACAAAAAGGGCTGTTACAGAAAAAAGAAAACGATTAAAAAAAAAAAGGGAAACATTTTTGCCAAAATAATCCTAAAGAATCTATGAATAAAGAGACTTTTTACTGGAGAATAAAATAATAAACGGTTTATTAGATATTGAGTAAAAACGGGAATATTTTTACCATTGAAGCCTATGGGATTCGCCTGAATAAACCTGTCGAATGAAACCACCGAACAGCAGGGCATTTTGGCTTCTTTTCACTGCTGTTCGGTGTCTATGAATAAATGAACCATTGCATCTCTATGTGGATTTCACTGCCGTCGAACAGCACCGTACGTGTAGGCAATTTGCCACAACTTGGCGAACTGCCTGCTCTCTGAATAGCCAAATGGCCCCGAAATGTCCCCGTACACTGAATTTCAGTGTCTGGTTACACTTCAGGGCCAGATCGGCTCTCTCTGGCTAGGGTCAGACGAACGCAGTATTGACGCGCGTTTAGCCGCAAATGACGTCCAATGCCGGGTAACATACGAAGAACGGCCGCACGAAAGTGCGGCCACGCAACGCAAGTGCCAAACGAATGCATTTTTTTGAGAATGTCAAACCGCTAGTACTGACGTAAAGAGTGCGCTGCGTCCACTAGCGGCGAGTGTGCGTGATTAGGAGACGTCAGACGCTGCTAATGTCCAGCCAACATAACGTCCAGACGCAAAAAGTGTTTTATTGATGATACGTACAAAATCACGGACGCAAATGCGCATCGTATGACCGCTATCGCGTATTCCGTGAAAAAATACGTCCATTCGTTCGAACGCACTTTTTCACGGATGACGCGAAAAATGTGTTAGTCTGACCCTAGCCTAAGAATAACCCTTTCAGTGTTTGTTAAATTAAAAAATGTCCTCTTTCTCATCATATGCACCCGCCTAAGTTATACAGTGTATTGTTCGTAACAAAACAGTTTAATATTATATACTGTATATATACTATAATATTTAAATATGATATATATATAACCGCCTCGATCCCTGCACACCGTGTAGGCAAATGACTTGCTCTGGTGCTGGAACTTAGATAATCAATAATAGAAATTCGATGTTCCGCCACAAAGAGACTTGTTGTCCGTATAAGAAATCCTTTAATAGGCGTCAACGTTTCAGTCCTGCCCGATTTTTCAAGGGCTTGAGAAACGTCTGGCAGCACTGAAACGTTGATGCTTATTAAAGGATTTCTTATTCTGACAACAAGTCTCTTTGTGGCGGAACATCAAATTTCTAAAATATAATTATAAATATATATTTATATTTCTTTAACTTAATATTTAGTATGGATCAGATACAAAAAAATAAAAAAAAACACGTATACACAACTTGTGCAGATAAAGAAAAATACCTTAAAATTATTTCACTAAAATATTCTGGTTTTGGAAATACCGCAATTATATCATGGTAAATAGTGAATAAATACCCCCCAATAGCCCCCATAGTGTAACTAGGCATCTGGGGGACTTTGGGTACCTAACTGGAGTTTCTGCAGACCCCTCTGGTCTCTCCCGTGTCTTTAGTAACTGGTGATGTGTTGATGACATAACCGAGGTGTGGAATTGGATACAGGCATTCGGCCATGAACCAGATCTGGCCCTAACAAACAGAGGTACAGGATGGCCTGAAACCATGTACTACACAAAGGGGAAGACCAGGGATATTAGACCAATAGAGGAAAGCAACGCTGCAGAGGAGACCAAATATAATACATTGTCGTGCTGGACAGTGCTTATGTCAGGGGAGCTGTACAAAATTATTGGGAATATTGAAGTGCAAATCATTGGATATGTATCACAGGCTTAAATGACGATTATAAAGGGTGCCGGACAAAATCCCTACAGCCAGGTTCCCTAATGCCAACATCCCGACGGCCAACTTCAAGACAGTACAAGTGCCGGACATACCAAGTTCCCTACACGGCCAACTTCCAGACAGAACAAGTACCGGACATACCAAGTTCCTTACACGGCCAACTTCCAGACATCCATAATCCCAATGGCTAACCCTAATACTAACACCCTAACCCTAGGTTTAAGGGGATTAGGGCTAGGTTTAGGGGGGTTAGGGTTAGGGCTAGATTTAGATAATACTAACACCCTAACCCTAGGTTTAAGGGGGTTAGGGCTAGGTTTAGGGGGGTTAGGGTTAGGGCTAGGTTTAGGGGGGTTAGGGTTAGGGCTAGGTTTAGGGGGTTAGGGTAGGGCTAGGTTTAGGGGTGAGGGCTAGGTTTAGGGGGTTAGGGTAGGGCTAGGTTTAGGGGGTTAGGGCTAGGTTTAGGGGGTTAGGGCTAGATTTACATAATACTACCACCCTAACCCTAGGTTTAGGGGGTTAGGGCTAGGTTTAGGGGGTTAGGGCTAGGTTTAGGGGGGTTAGGGTTATGGCTAGGTTTAGGAGGGTTAGGGTAGGGCTAGGTTTAGGGGGGTTAGGGTTAGGGCTAGGTTTGGGGGGTTAGGGCTAGGTTTAGAGGGGTTAGGGGTTAAGGCTAAGTTTTGGGGGGTTAGGGTTAGGGCTACATTTAGGGGGTTAGGGCTACGTTTAGGGGGTTAGGGCTAAGTTTAGGGAGTTAGGGTTAGAGGTTAGGGCCAGGTTTAGGGGGGTTAGGGATAGGGCTTGGTTTAGGGGGTTAGGGAGTAGGGTTAGTGTTAGCCTCTGGGATTTTGGATGTCTGAAAGTTGGCAGTCAGGGAGTTGTATGTGTAGGGAAGTTGGCCGTCAGGGAGTTGTCTGTGTAGGGAAGTTGGTCGTCGGGAATTTAGCATTAGGGAACCTGGTTGTAGGGATTTCGACCCAAACCCAATTATAAATCCTGGCTTCAACTCACAACTTATACATATATTATGATTCAAGACCTGACACTATATAGGCATGACCCTGCCAGACCAGGGGGCCTAAGACCATAGTGGGATGTAACTGATCATGCACCTACAGAGGACTAGTTGCTGACCCTAGAAAATGTAGATTTTTATTCTTATTCTTTCCCTGCTGATAATCTGCTAATGAGACATACAGCTAATGGGACATATAGAGAGATCTTATCCTTACAGGATGCAGCTAATGGGACATATAGAGAGATCTTATCCTTACAGGATGCAGCTAATGGGACATATAGAGAGATCTTATCCTTACAGGATGCAGCTAATGGGACATATAGAGAGATCTTATCCTTACAGGATGCAGCTAATGGGACATATAGAGAGATCTTATCCTTACAGGATGCAGCTAATGGGACATATAGAGAGATCTTATCCTTACAGGATGCAGCTAATGGGACATATAGAGAGATCTTATCCTTACAGGATACAGCAGTGAATAAATATCCACAAAGATTTCAGATTGGCAATGTCTGCCACCCTGTCAGCATGCACATGAAATGCCAAATTGGTTGCCAGTGACGTCATTAAAAATGGAGTGGTACTCCATTAACCTGCAACGTGCAACATTGTCAATATTAGAACCGTGCTCATATTAAAACCATGCTCATAAGATGTTTTGATCAGTAATGGAAGACAACGCTGCAGAGGACACCAAAATAATACATTTAGTAGGAGATGTACTGGACACAGCTTGTGTCAGGAAAACTGTACAACATTAGTGAGAGTATTGAAGTGCATTGAATGATCCAATAATTTGCACTTTGATTTGGCGAACTGCCTGCTCTCTGAGTAGCCGAATGGCCCCGAAATGCCACCGTACGGGGAAATTCCCTGTTTGGTGACATTTCGGGCCAGATCGGCTTTCTCTGAATAACCCCTATCTGTGATTTTCAACCCATAGAATCCAAGTAATATGATCTTCAAAGTGATCATCATCGAAGCCAGAGGAACCTGCTGATTGGTCTAATCCAGTGCTTCCCAAACCTGTCCTCGGGACCCCCAACCAGGCCAGATTTTGCAGATCACCTTGGGGGAAATGCAGACTGAATCCTGCAATCACTGAGCAGCAAATCATATCACCTGTGCTGTGCTTCAGATATCTGCAAACCTGGCAAGGCGGAGGGTCCTGAGGACAGGTTTGGGAAACACTGGTCTAATCAGTGTTTATTCCGACATTGTGTTATTTAAAAAAATCTAATTTCTTACCTCAGAGGTGCAATAGTCACGGTTTGGAATCCCGGAATTGCCCCGTAACGAGATGACATCTGTTTGAAGATAAAGGTAGGTTCGAATTAAAGAGTTAAGTTATGAGACGAGAAATGGGGCTACACTGACAGGTAGTCCTCTTACCAATGTTGTAAAATTCCTCACATAATCCAAATATAACACATGTTCTGTATTTAGTATATTCAAAGTATTATTCTCTGTCACATCCACACCCACCGCCGTTAGAAGGGCTCGGCCTATAAAACAGAGAATGCATTGTATAAGTGACAGTAACGAAGTGCATACATTAACAATTATGATCAGCTTGAGGGACGATAATAAAAGGTTCTTCAAATAATCAATTTGCTTATTTGTACCTTTTGTAAATCCTTCTTCCAAACCCTAATTTTCTTGGAGATGAACTGAAGAAATACTTTTAACGTATAGTTGACAACAAATTACTGGCAGGGCCGGATTTATAACTAGGCAGAGTAGGAATGTGCCTACAGGTGCCTGCCACAAGGTGGCGCCTTGCTCTGTAAGAAAAAATATGGTGTTTCTTTTTACAATTATTTAGACCTCCTGTATCTCTGGAGCCCTAAGGGCTAGAGGGCCATATGAGGCCTCATTGGTTTGGTCGGATTACACTGGTAAACAAACAAAGAAAAAAATTCTGTCACAGAAATAAACATGGGTGATCTTAGTTCTGTTTTTTGTTGCGAACTCAGATATCTGCTTAGAAATTCTCCATCACGTAACGTTTTGAAGTGACATCTATTTGAAATTTATATTGTTTTGCTATATTTACGATAGATGTGTACAGATGTATATACTAACGTAATGTGTCCTAAAAGGTACTTGTATAGGATTTTCTGCTGTATTGTGTCTCAGGAACATCCCTCTTAAAGGGATACTCTAGGTAACAAGAACACCTAAGCTTTTTTAGGTGGTCATGATGCCCTGAGTATGCCCTTGTCTTTCCCCCCTCCCTCCGCTCAGCCGATCGGCTGAAACAGCTGAGAGATGCAGAGGACTTTACTCAGCCCTCCCAGCTGTCAGTCAGCAGAGCGGGATTCATATTTCCCGCTTCTGCTGACTATTGCCGAGTAGGAGACATCATCGCGCTTTCAGCACGATGACGTCTCCAACTCGCCGCAGTAGCTGACGGGAGCGAGCCGCCAGCATAGTCTGCGGCTGCGATTAGTGTTGCGCGCATCCTCTTGCGCGTAACACTAATCAAAGAAGAAGAGGAAGCCTTTTTTGATTGGCTGGCTTACGTGAGAGGCGCGCATGCTCGCTTGTCAGGTAAACTATTAGCCAAGTTCAAGATTTTCAGGACGGAAGCAGAAGAGGAGAGAGGTGAGTGTATATATATATATAAAAAAAAAAGACGCCGTTGGAAACAAGTGGTTTTTAGGGTAAGTATTACATTAAAAAATATATATATACACAATAACTAGGTAGGGAATAGGTATATTTTAATGTAAAAAAAGGGGGGTGATTTTTAGCCTAGAGTGTTCCTTTAAGGGTTCAACAATAGTCTCCAAGCAGACTGGAGCTCCACTTGCCCTGATAACTATTTCCTATCACCGAAATGTCCTGATGAAACCGGTCCCCATGTTCATCCTAGATTTGCTGGAAAAAAATCTAGGTATGAATCCAAGAAGTGCATTTTCAAAGACATGTTACATCCCAGTTTCTGGTGAGATTTCAGTAGAGTGTTCACTATTTCAGCGTAGTTGTCTGCCTTGTTATTTCCCAAGAAGTCGCGGCAAACAATCTTAAAGGACTCCCATGCAGCTCTTTCAGATTCATTCAACTGAACGTCAAAGTTCTCATCTTTCATCAGTCTTCTAACTTCAGGTCCTACGAAGATCCCTTCTTCGATCTTCGCCTCACTGAACCTTGGAAATGTCTTTCTTAGATATGCAAATCCAAGTCCACTTCTACCCATCGCTTTTACAAAGTTCTTCTTAACCAGTGGCGTCACTAGGGTTGGTGTCACCCGGTGCGGTAACTCATGGTGTCACCCCCCCCCCAGAGTTTTACAGTTTCCTTTTTTAACTACACTTACTCATAAATCAGTACTCCCATATAACACTGAATGCTCATACACACAGCGCACATTATTGTGAGGTTTATTGCTGTGGAGCTCTGTGATATGCTCAAACACAAATTTTGGCGAACTGCCAGCAAGTACGGTGCCTGTTCGAAGGCAGTGAATTTTTTTTTATTGTTATTTTTTTTTTTAGGGTGTCACCCTAGGGGGTGGTGTTACCCGGTGCAGACTGCACCCCCCCCCTTGTAATGCCACTGTTCATAACCATGGAATCTTTCCTACTAAACCACTGTTGCACCTAAACAATTCTGCAATGGCTTATTTACAGTAATGTACAAACTTTACTAGAGCATTACTCCTGAAGTATGGGTGGTAGAGAAATCCTGATACCATATCTGTAAACAGGAGGACAAATTACATATGGAACTGGTTAGAGTGGGTCTGTGATAAAAATTGTGTTGGCCAGTGTTATGGCCTTTCCAGTGATAATAAATATAATCAGGTTAGTTTTATGTAAAAATAAAACAAATAAAATAATATTTTTCTCTTTTTTTTATAACGCAGCGCTATTATTCAGTTTACAATTATAAAGTGCACAGTGATGCTGCGCTAACTCACTTTCTCATTTCCCACACTGCTAGCAAGCGTGGAGCTGAGGATGCAATGCATAGTTTCATCGACAACCTAGACTGTGGCACTGCAGTGAGGAGAGGCAGGGGGACTTTGGAACCTACATGTCACGGATCCCTCTGATTACCAAAAGAGTGGTCCCTTTACGCAGACCGCTCTCTACCCTTCCGATCCTTGAATGGTCGGCAAAACTAGAAAGACAATTAACCAGACAATAGATAAACAAGGGGTAACACCAGACAGAGGTATGGAATAGAGTATTGTCACGAATCCTTCTGACTACCAAGATAGTGATCTCTTTATGTAGCTCACTTTCTACTCTTCCGATCCTTGAATGGTCGGCAAAGCTATATAGACAATTAAGCAGGTAACAGATAAAGAAAGGGAAACACCAGACAGGGGTACAGAACAGATCACAAGTCCCCCTAGGACTTTAGTAATAGCAGAGGTAATCTGATGCGTGCTTAGGGTGCCACATAGACTGACCTCGGTACCAACGTTAAGGGCAGAACCTAGAGCAGAGTAAATGCCAATACCAGGGGTTATACACAGAAGGGTTCGTTTGCCAATGCCAAGAGTCATACACAGGAGGGTTCGTTTGCCAATGCCAAGGGTCATACACAGGAGGTTCGTTTGCCAATGCCAAGGGTTATACACAGGAGGGTTCGTTTGCCAATGCCAAGGGTCATACACAGGAGGGTTCGTTTGCCGCAATGCCAGGGTCATACACAGGAGATAGCCAAATATTCACAAGAGCTCTGCGGGAGGTGAATACCACGTCAGGACCGGTGTAATGGTGAGACTGGGTTTAAACCCGGCGGGTCCGCGTCATAACGCCAGGCCCCGCCCTCGGTGTCCACGTGAGCGCACCCGGAAGCGTTTACATTCGGCGCCTGGCCAGCGAGCAGCGAGGAAGCTGCTGCCAGGCGCCCCATCCCCTGACCCACCGTGACAGAACCCCCCTCCAGGGGCGGCCACTGGACGACCCCCAGGGGCACGGAGGTGCGCCAAATAGAAGGCCTTCACTAGCCTAGGAGCATGGACTTCCGCAGCCGGTACCAAGAACGATCCTCCGGACCGTAACCCACCCAATCGACAAGTACTGCAAAGACCCCCTAGACATCCTGGCACCCAGAATGGCCTTAACTTCGAACTCCTCCTCCTCCACAGAGACAGGAGGCGGTGGAGCATGGACTTTGGTGTACCGGTTACATAACAACGGCTTCAAAAGGTTTACATGGAATACATTGTGTATCTTAAAATGGGGGGTAACGCCAAAGCATAGGAGACAGGGTTGAGTCGCCGTAGAATCTTATAGGGGCCGATATACCTAGGAGCCAACTTCATGGAAGGCACTAAGAGCTTGATGTTACGTGAAGACAGCCAAACCCTGTCCCCAACTTGATACACGGGTGCCTGCCTCCTGTGTCTGTCGGCCTTAGTTTTCTGGATGGCACTACTCTCCTCCAGTGCCCGTCTCACTCTCCCCCAAGTCTCTTTCAATGATGCCAATTGCTCATCTAAAGCAGGAATCGTGGTATCAGGAAACGTGGCGGGGAGCACGGGAGGATCAAAACCATAAACAGCGAAGAAAGGAGAATGTCCTGTGGATTCACTCACTGCGCTGTTCAAAGCATATTCTGCCCATGGTAGCAGGTCTGACCAGTTATCCTGTTGTTCTGAGATAAAGCACCTGAGATATTTCTCTATATTTTGGTTTGCTCGTTCTGCTGCTCCGTTGGTCTGGGGGTGATAAGCCGAAGAGAAAGAGAGGTCTATCCCTACGTTCTTACAAAACCCTCTCCAGAATCCGGAGATGAATTGGGTCCCCCTATCAGAGACAATCTCCAGAGGGACACCGTGTATGCGGACCACGTTGGCAATGAATATGGGCACCAGTTCAGCTGCCGAAGGTAGTTTCCGAAGAGGAACATAGTGGCCCATCTTGGAAAATCGATCTATGATCGTAAGTATCACTGTATTCCCTCTTGACTCAGGTAACTCTACTATAAAATCCATGGCTACATGTGACCAGGGTCGTTCGGGGATCGGCAAAGGCTGGAGTAAGCCAATGGGTGCTGTTTTGGGACTTTTCTGCCTTGTGCACACTTCGCACACGGCAATGTAATCTTTGACATCTCGTCGCAACGTGGGCCACCAGAGGAGTTTACTGATACTAGACACAGTCTTGGTGATACCCATATGCCCGGAAGTTTTATTATCATGATAGATGTTAAGTACTTCCTCTCTTTCGTTCTCAGGTACAAAGAGTCTCGCAGGAGGTTTTCCCCAGGAGCTGCGCCCTGGACGGTCTGCAACCTTTTCATTAGAGGAGACGAGACACTAATCGTGGTAGCGGCTATAATCCTTTCCTGGGGTACAATGGGATGCTGATCTTGGATATTATGTTCATAAGACTCATACTGTCTCGACAATGCGTCTGCTTTAATGTTTCTGGACCCAGGTCTATAGGTAAGCACGAAATTAAAACTTGAAAGAAACAATGACCATCTCGCTTGTCTGGAATTTAAACGTTTGGCATCTCCAATGTACGTGAGATTCTTATGGTCGGTTATGATAACGATGGGGTCCTTAGACCCCTCTAATAAGTATCTCCATTCGGCCAAGGCAGCGATGACTGCTAACAATTCTCTATTTCCAATGTCATAGTTCTTCTCTGCCGGGGACAACTTCCGAGAATAGAAGCCGCATGGATGCAAGGGTTTGTCAGGAGCCTCCCTTTGGGACAAGACTGCACCAAGACCTAGTTCAGAGGCGTCAACTTCTACTTGGAAAGGCAGAGCCGGATCTGGATGTCGGAGAACAGGGGCAGTAGTAAATGCTTGCTTTAGTGCCTCAAAGGCTTGAGTGGCTTGAGGTGTCCATTTCTGATTTCCCACCCCTTTCTTTGTCATAGCCGTGAGGGGGGCCACCAAGGCCGAAAAATCTTTAATGAACCTTCGGTAATAGTTCGTAAACCCCAGAAACCTCTGAATGGCTTTAAGTCCTTGGGGTAGAGGCCAGTCAAGAATAGCTGAGAGCTTCTTAGGATCCATTTGAAAACCCCCAGGAGTTATTATATAACCAAGGAATTGCACAGTTACTATGTCGAATAGACATTTTTCTAGCTTACAGTACAATCCAGCCTTCAATAGTTTTTTCAACACTTGTTCACGTGGACATGATGAGTGTCCACATCAGGAGAGTATATCAGGATATCATCCAGATATACTATGACGAATTCTTGCAGAAATTCCCTTAGAGTGTCGTTTATAAGGTCCTGAAAGACGGCTGGCGCATTACACAACCCAAAAGGCATCACCAGGTATTCATAATGCCCGCTACGTGTATTAAAAGCCGTTTTCCATTCGTCTCCCTTTTTAACCCTGACCAGGTTGTACGCTCCGCGTAAATCAAGCTTCGTATAGACACGGGCCCCTTTTAATCGGTCGAACAATTCTGTTATGAGAGGTATGGGATATGCATTTCTTATAGTGATCCTATTCAAACCCCTATAATCGATGCAAGGTCGCAGATCTCCTCTTTTCTTGGAAACAAAAAAGAAACCTGCTCCTGCTGGAGAGGAGGACCGTCTAATGAATCCTCGTTCCAGATTCTCCCTTATGTATTCCTCCATAATGTCGTTCTCTCTTTGTGATAAAGGGTATACGTGACCCCTAGGAGGCATCGTACCGGGGAGTAAATCAATGGCACAGTCATATGGACGATGTGGTGGTAGGACCTCAGTCCTGGCTTTAGAGAACACCTCCTTTAATGCCAGGTAACATTCAGGAACCTCTGTGGACAAAGGAGGGGCTGTGGCAATATTGAGGCTACCAATCACATTGACTCTGCCTAGGCACCTAGACTGACAACTCTGACCCCAACATTTTATGTCTCTCTGGACCCAATCGACAACTGGGTTGTGCTCTGTTAGCCATGGAAACCCAAGAACGACAGGACATGAGGGTGATTCAATAATTTGAAATCTTATTGTTTCCTGGTGCAAAATTCCTGTTTTCATACATACATCGACTGTGTCGTGAGTGATATGTGGACAAGACAGGGGTTTACCATCTATGGCCTCCACCATTAGAGGTCTTTCCTTGAGAACCAGAGGTAGGAGGTTTTTGGCAGCAAAATTCTTATCCATAAAATTGCCTGAGGCCCCAGAGTCTAAGAACGCCTCAGTCTTGAGGTGAACCCCTCCCAGGTTAGGGAGATCGGTAACAGAATCCTGGATTTTTTTTTTCATTATCCACAAAGGAGGCATACAGAGAACCGATAACCTGGGTGTTTCCTGTTCTGAATCCTAATTTGCTATGTTCAGCCCTGCTAACCCTGGGTCTCTGAGGACATTGAAGGCGGAAGTGATCTGCCCCTGCACAATAGAAGCAGAGCCCCCTTTCTCTTCTGTGCGCTCTTTCTGCTTCTGAAATACCTGTCTTCCCTATTTGCATGGGTTCAACGACTGGCAAATCTGTTTTCACATTCTCCGAACCACCTGACGTACTGGTGTGTCTGGGTAACGAGGGTAAAGGAGGCAAGACCCTTCTGGGTCTATCTCTGGGGTGTCTCCTTTCCTGATTTGATCGTCCATGGCTATACAGAAATCTATCAGGTGGTCCAGACTTTCTGGTAATTTTAAGGGAGCCAGCTCAAACATAAAAGCCTCGTTCAAGCCTTCGGTAAAGGCTAAGGTTAAAACGTTGTTCGGCCAAAGTACCTCAGAAGTCAAAGTTTTAAACTCTATGGCATAGTCGGCGACCCTCTTATTACCTTGTTTGATGTGAAACAAGGACCTACCCGCATTGGTAGCCCTTCTAGAGGGATCAAAGGTACGTCTTAACTCAGAGGTAAAACCCTCATAGTCATAAATGATGGGTTTCTTATTTTCCCACAACGGCGTAGCCCACAATAAAGCTTTTTCTGTTAAATGATTAATCAGATATCCTACTTTGGCTTTATCAGACATACAAGAACCTGGATTGTTTCAAACAAGATCTCGAGTTGAGTCAAAAAAACCCCGACATAGGCTTGGTGTACCATCATAGCGTAGGGGTGCCTTCATACTAAGCCTATGTCCTTCAGGGGGGACGGAACTGACCCTAGGTAATACTGGATCTGGAGGGTTTGTGGTACCTGTATTGGACCGATTTAACAGGGTTTGCAGAGCGAGAGAAATCTGGTCCATCCTATGATCCTGTTCCTCTTGTCTGGCTGCGATACGTGCCAGCTGGTTAGAGAGGTCTGCGGGATCCATTGGCCCTGACGTAATGTCACGGATCCCTCTGATTACCAAAAGTGTGGTCCCTTTACGCAGACCGCTCTCTACCCTTCCGATCCTTGAATGGTCGGCAAAACTAGAAAGACAATTAACCAGACAATAGATAAACAAGGGGTAACACCAGACAGAGGTATGGAATAGAGTATTGTCACGAATCCTTCTGACTACCAAGATAGTGATCTCTTTATGTAGCTCACTTTCTACTCTTCCGATCCTTGAATGGTCGGCAAAGCTATATAGACAATTAAGCAGGTAACAGATAAAGAAAGGGAAACACCAGACAGGGGTACAGAACAGATCACAAGTCCTCCCTAGGACTTTAGTAATAGCAGAGGTAATCTGATGCGTGCTTAGGGTGCCACATAGACTGACCTCGGTACCAACGTTAAGGGCAGAACCTAGAGCAGAGTAAATGCCAATACCAGGGGTTATACACAGAAGGGTTCGTTTGCCAATGCCAAGAGTCATACACAGGAGGGTTCGTTTGCCAATGCCAAGGGTCATACACAGGAGGGTTCGTTTGCCAATGCCAAGGGTTATACACAGGAGGGTTCGTTTGCCAATGCCAAGGGTCATACACAGGAGGGTTCGTTTGCCAATGCCAAGGGTCATACACAGGAGATAGCCAAATATTCACAAGAGCTCTGCGGGAGGTGAATACCACGTCAGGGCACCGGTGTAATGGTGAGACTGGGTTTTAAACCCGGCGGGTCCGCGTCATAACGCCAGGCCCCGCCCCTCGGCGTCCCACGTGAGCGCACCCGGAAGCGTTTACATTCGGCGCCTGGCCAGCGAGCAGCGAGGAAGCTGCTGCCAGGCGCCCCATCCCCTGACCCACCGTGACACTACATCTCTGAATTGTACACCGGACAAGGTTTAAATGAGGTGTCATTGGAAAGGTCAGAGTCTGGTCTTTACAATGATACAAAACATGACCATGTAATGTGTAAAAATAAAAAACTGAAAAAGTAAATGTATATTTTTTTTTTCTCTGTTCTTTGGCAGAGGCAATATATGCTTTTACATATAAAACAAACAATGCCGCTGCACTGACTCAACTAAGACAACAGATTCTGCTCTTTCTTACGGTTTGAGAGCAGAGAGAAACTGTTTCAGTTTTTTTAAATGTTTTCTCTTATTTTTTTTTGTTTGCCCAAAAACGGAAATTTCAAGTCAAATCGGCTTGTCTCCTTTTTTTTTTGAGGGGGGGTAGGGGTGCTTCACATTTCTGTGTCTACAGGCTCCTGAGATGTAAATCCGGCCCTGCCTGTAGGGGATTCCATATTCAATCAAAGGCATGCCCTCCTTAGCTTAAAGGCAGTGGCGTCACTAGGGTTGGTGTCACCCGGTACGATAACTTATGGTGTCCCCCCCCCCGAGTTTTACGGATTTTTTTTAACTACTCTTACTCCTAAATCAGTACTCCCATATAACACTGAATGCTCATACACACAGCGCAAATTACTGTGAGGTTTATTGCTGTGGAGCTCTCTCATATAATTCTCTCATAAAATTTTTGCCAACTGCCAGCAAGTACGATGCCTGTTCGAAGGCAGTGAAAGCACACATGGATATATATTGCCCCCAGCAGCTCTGGATATATTGCCCCCAGCAGCTCACCCATGGATATATATTGCCCCAGCTCACATATGGATATATTGCACCTCAGCTCACATATGGATATATTGCCCCAGACCAGCTCACACATGGATATATTGCCCCAGACCAGCTCACACATGAATATATTGCCCCAGACCAGCTCACACATGGATATATTACCCCCAGACCAGCTCACACATGGACCAGACTCTGACCTTTCCAATGACACCTAATTCCTATTTAGGGAAGCCTACCACCCAACTCACTGACGCAACCATCAATCACTCTCACCTTGCAGTCCTCTCCTCCTGTTTCCAACCCCAACCCTCCTAGATTGTGAGTTCCTACAGGAATAGGGCCTCATCTCCTCCTGTACTGTTTGTCAAATGTTGTTCAATGTATTGTATTGTAACCCTGTCTTTACTGTGCCTATTGTACAGTGCTGCGGAATATGCTGGCGCTTTATAAATAAAGAATAATAATAATAATAATATTGCCCCAGCGCTCATGGATATGCCCCCAGCACACATGGATACTGCCCCCAGCACACATGGAAACTGCCCCCAGCACACATGGATACTGCCCCAGCTCACATGGATACTGCCCCAGCTCACATGGATATGCCCCAGCTCTCATGGATATGCCCCAGCAGCTCTCATGGATATGCCCCAGCAGCTCTCATGGATATTGCCCCCAGTTCATGGATATGCCCCAGCAGCTCTCATGGATATTGCCCCAGCTCATGGATATGCCCCAGCAGCTCTCATGGTTATTGCCCCCAGCTCATGGATATGCCCCAGCAGCTCTCATGGATATGCACCAGGAGCTCTCATAGATATTGGCCGAGCTCCTCTCATAGATATTGCCCCAGCTCCTCTCATGGATATTGCCCCAGCTCCTCTCATGGATATTGCCCCAGCTACTCTAATGGATATTGCCCCAGCTCCTCTCATGGATATACTGCCCCAGCTCCTCTCATGGATATACTGCCCCAGCTTCTCTCATGGATAATGCCACAGCTCCTGTCATGGATAATGCCCCAGCTCCTCTCATGGATACTGCCCCAGCTCCTCTCATGGATATACTGCCCCAGCTCCTCTCATGGATAATGCCCCAGCTCCTCTCATGGATATACTGCCCCAGCTCCTCTCATGGATATTGCCCCAGCTCCTCTCATGGATATACTGCCCCAGCTCCTCTCATGGATAATGATCCAGCTCCTCTCATGGATATACTGCCCCAGCTCCTCTCATGGATTTTCCCCCAGCTCCTCTCATGGATATACTGCCCCAGCTCCTCTCATGGATTTTCCCCCAGCTCACCTCATGGATAATGCCCCCAGCTCACCTCCTGCCGCCGCGTGTTCTGCTCCCTCTGAGCATCCGGCGGCATGGAGCTTGGGCGCTCGCCTGGGGGAGCCACGTGACCAGCCACGATCTCGCGAGAACTCGGCTGGTGACGTGTTTCCCCCAGGCGAGCGCTGAAGCTCCATAGCTTCGGACGCTCGCAGGGAGCGAACACTGCGTCGCAGGGTGAGACACCCGCCCTTAGGGTGACGGTGTCACCCTAAAGTCGGGTGTCACCTGGTGCGGGCCTCACCCCCGCCCCCACGTTGCGACGCCAGTGCTTAAAGGGATGCTCTTCTCATTCTGACCACTTTACAGCTATAAATTTTAGATTCCCATTTATGCTAAAAGGCTTTTTGATCTGTAAAAGACCGTTTTATTATACAGTAAAAGGACTTTATTTATTATTTAGACACATTTTACTGCATTTTAATTGTTGCAAACACCTATTAGGAGAATAGCAGTGCTCTGTTTTTTTTTCTGCAGTTCGCCGGTGTTTGGTGGTCTGTTCGGCAGTCTTCAGTGGTGGAGGTCAGTTCGGTGGTCTGTTCGGCAGTCTTTGGTGGTGGAGGTCAGTTCGGTGGTCTGTTTGGCGGTCTTCGGGGACTCCATGTTCAGCGCATTTTGAGGACTCTACGGTGAATAGTGAATTCCCCGCAGGTTCGATGAAATGTAATTGCTGAACGAGAATAACCTCTTCTGTTTAAGGTGATTGTGCAGAAACAAAATCACTTTACACCAGGGTCTGCAATACATTATTCTTTTCAGAATAACATCAGACGCAGATGGAGAATGAACTGGTTGGAATACCTTGTTCTCCGTCTACTAGGGGCACATTGATGTCTCCCATACAAAGTATAGGAGACACTAGTGTACAGTAACTTGGAGCAACACCTGAGATGCAAGCTGAGCTTGTGTCTCGGATGGAATATACCGTAAAAAACACAGTGCTCGAGTCGTTCTGCTGTACAGGTCGAGCGCTGTACTTAGTGGCTACATTGGAATAAGGCCCTTAGTGTATGTTGATGTGCCATGAGTGATACCTTCCCTAGTGAAAAGGGAGTACCCCCGTGTGCGCGTTGGACGGGGTTACCTGCTAATTGTTGCTCTCTAGTTGAATTTCTACCATGTAACTATGCTGGCGATATCCTCATAACTGAACCATGAACCTTTCTTCTCATAAGGGGTTATTCAGAGAGAGCCAAACTGGCCCCGAAATTGCACCGAACTTTCCCCACAAGGTGCAATTTCGTGGCTATTCGGCTATTCAAAAAGCTGGCAATTCGCCAAATATTGGTGAAATGCCAGTGAAATATTTTGATCTTTGACAGCAGTGAAATATATAGAGAAGCAATGGTTACTCTATTCAGAGAACACCGAACAGCAGAGAAATGCCCTGATTTTCAGGTGAATCCTATAGGTATCATTGTGTAAAAAAAAAAAAAAACACCAATTTTTATAAAAAAAAATTATCTAACCCTTTATTCTTTTTACTTGCAGCAAAAAGCCTCTTTTATTTTTTTATTTTTAAAGATTTTTTTTAGGATTTTTTCTGCCAAATTATTTTTCCGACTTTTAAAAAATGCCGTTCTTTTTTCTGTAACAGACCTTTTTATTATTCTTCATAGGACCTTATATATTATTTCCAGTCATTTTCGTGCAGTAGTTTTTTTCGCAAACGCATTTTAAAAGTTGCAGGGTTGTTTTTTTTTTTTTTTTTAACTTTTTCGGCTTGTTGGCTTTTTTCCGGCAGCTGGTCGGCACTCTGTTCAGCGGGTCGGCTTTTTTCGGATCGATTAGGTAGCTTTGGGTTCGTTGGATGGTTTTGCGGCGGTCTTTTAGATGCGTTCGGCGGCTTGTTCCCTGCACTTCAGGGACCCTACAGTGAATGCTGAATTCACCGCAGGGTCGGTGAATCGGACTTGCCGAAATGTTAGGAACGGGAGAGCACCGAAATGTGCTCTATGAATAAACCTGATAGGCTGCAGTAATAGGACAGAGAGAGATGATGAAGGCCTGCATTCTCTTGCACTTTGCTCCTCTTATCCTAATCTCTTTCTCTGGCTGTACGGCCATTCTGCTTTGTTACGGATAAGGACTTTTATTCCTCTATGGTATATATTCCCTTCATTTAATATATCAGAACACAATAATCTCTGCCTCATATTGGATACAGCTCTGACCCTATTAATATGAGCCTAGATATACATCACTATATACCATCTCAGTCTGAGGTATTAGCATATTGCTGTATTCACTGAAAGCGGTCGCATACATTGTGATATTATTACTTTGACTTTTGCCCTGTGTTCCTTCCCCGTCATTTGCTGACGCGCTGTGAATCGCTGCTTATCACTCCCAACCACCTAGGATCACTCCTGGTCTGTGTACACCTGATAGTGACTGCTCACCAAATGCTGCTTGTCAGTTAACTACACGTTGTACATTTACACCACGATATGACTAAGTATTTATAAAGAGCCGACAGGTTCTGTAGCGCTGCACAATGGGTGAGACATAACAAATATACATATGAGTTAAAAATACAGAACAGTAGGAGAGAGGACCCTGCTCAAGAGCTTACAATCTAAGAGGAGAGAGTTGACACACTAGGTGAGGGTGAATAGTTGAGTATGTGAAGTAGCAGAGTGCATGTGGGCTGAATGTGAAGATGGCGCAAGAAATGTACAGAGGAGGATTATTTTTTAGTGAGCCGATAGGCTTCTCTAAAGTAATCTGTTTTCAGAGACTTCTTGAAGGACTGGAGAGACGCGGAGAGTCTAATGTTATGGGGGAGGGAGTTCCATAGAAAGTGGGCAGCTCGGGAGAAGTCCTGAAGGCGGGAGTTCGGGTGCGGGTACGAGGAACTGATAGCGTCAGATCATTGGCCGAGCGAAGTGGTCGGGACGGGATGTACCTGCTAATAAGGGAGGAGATGTAGGTAGGGACACGGGTATGGAAAGCTTTGTAGGTGAGCACCAGTATTTTGAATTGGTCTCTAAAAGCAACAGGAAGACAGTGCAGAGACTGACATAGGGGTAAGGCAGGAGAGGTGCTGGATGTGAGGCGTGAGAGGTGCTGGATGTGAGGTGTGAGAGGTTTGGGATGTGAGGTGTGAGAGGTTTGGGATGTGAGGTGTAAGAGGTGCGGGAGGTGAGGTGTGAGAGGTGCGGGAGGTGAGGTGTATGAGTCTGGCACAGGCGTTCATTACAGATTGCAGAGGGAGAATCTGGGATCTCTTAAGGCAAGAGAGAAATAGGTTACAGTAGTCAAGGCGGGAGATAATAAGAGCTTGTCTGAGCATTTTAGTAGAGTCCTGGTTAAAAAAGGGGCAGATGCGGGCATTCTTCTGTAGCACAACTTTCTATATTCATATTTTTTACTTAGGCTACTTCAGCCATTTGGTTCCACACTACATAAAGATCATCAGCCTCAGTCACACTCCTAGATCCAGAGTCTCCGTTTCTCCACTCTGCAACCAGCAAAGACGTAGCAAGGTATCCTGTATTCAACATGTTGCCCTCCACAATACTCCACACAAACCTCTGCTCTAATATTGTCAGAGATAGTGATTAACCCAGCACACAGACAAAACCCACTAAAGTGAGGAAACCCCTAATCTGACAGGCCAGTCCTTGGAATGGCCGAATCAAGCTGAATAAAGAATATTGAAATAAACACATGGCCAATACACAGAAATGCTGAACCCACAGGGATAAGAGAGAGAACACAGTACAAATACAAAGCCAGAGCTCGGTACCTGGCATCAGTATAATATATACCCATTGAGGGGATATAGAACAAAACCAGAGATAGAATAGAATAAGTGTAAGAGCCAAACGGGGACATGAGCAGAAACCAGAACTGAGAATACTTAGGCAAAGGTCAAACTGAGATATCAAAACATAGGAATAAAGGAACGCTCTGAGGGGTCACTAGAAACCACGGCAGGGCACAGAACTTTGTTATCTGTTGCTATTTAAAGCCCTCCAAGATCTCTGTCCAGGTGCAGCAGTCCAAGAGGATAGGTATCCAGAATGGTGCCCTCTCTGCCCAGGAGGGGTAACTGCAACACTATCAGATACAGCACCATCAGCTGATTAGTTGTCATTTAATTTTCCCTCTCTTTTCATTAGTATATTCCCCTCTGTGTCTTCCTCCCCGTCTTCCAATGTCGTAAATACCTCCAATACAACCAGCTCACTAATGCTAAATGTTACTGTGCCTCTTTCTTCATACAGCAATCAGATCTTCCTCACACTCACAGACCCTCCATTTTTCACTCTGCCGTACCACCTCTCCCTTCATCTACCCTCCCACCCAGTCTCTGTCCTAAATTCCAGCTCTCCCTTCAGCTGCTTCCACTTCTCGTTCTAATTACCCTTTTCAAGCTCAAGCTTCTCATCCTTCCCATCCAAACCCTGCTATATTATTTCTGGTCACCAGCCTCGCCTTCCCCAGCTACCTTTTGTTTTACATACCTTTGTCCCTTAGATTGTAAACTCACGGGATGTCTGGCTAGGCACCTGCATAAAGTGCTGAATAAACAGGATAATTATCCTACAGGCAGCTCTTCCTCATGTATCATTATTTATAATGTCTCACGTTTGTGCTTACCCATTGTAATGTGCTGCAGAATCTGTCGGTGCTTTATAAATGCTGTAATATGGTATACCTTCATCTAGCATACGTTTACATTTATATACACAACACTTTACTTTACGCCTCATATAAGTTACAGTGTTCACTGCCACGAGCCCGTACCATACTATTGTACTGTTTCCATCTGAAGCAATGCTGTATTCACTGGGCTGCTTGAGCTACAGTGGCAAGAAAAAGTATTTGGACCTAATCATGCTGCTTCTCTATGTAGCCAGCTACGTATTTTGCTGAAAGGGACATTCTAGCCACCATTATCAGTTAATATAAATAATGTGGTCATGGATTTGCACAAGTATGTCCTTCAATGCTTACTCTTTTCTCTTGGATGTCCATGGGACAGAGCCTCGAAGCAGAGGTTTCCACTCCTCCCTGAAGTCTGACAACCAGTGTCTGCTGAACAGCCTTTTAGAGCACATGGACCCAAAATTACATCAGTGCACTATTGTGTGGAGCAGTTGGATGGTTAAACATACATTCAACTGGATGACTACCAATGACCCGTACTGCTCCTGTGTTGAGAAACATCTGGCTGTGGGACTGGGCAAAACATATATTTAACACTAGAGATGTATAGTTTTCAAATTTTTGTACGTCCCATATTCGCCTTTAATGGTTACATGTCTGGGTTCATTATCCTGGCATGAAAGCTTGCCAGTAGCCCCCACTGATGCAAATTGCTAAATGCCATTCTTGTTCACCCTCAATGATGGTTCATCTGTAATTTTACACTATAAGCCAAAGAATAAAAAAATGTAAGTATCAAAATAAAGGCTTACCAATTAGAATTCGGTAATTCACAAACTCGCACAGGGTCCCATAGAAATAAGGAGGGCAGGCGCAGAAATATCCATTATACGTAGCTCCATTCAGGCAGCTTGCTGAGAAAAGAGAAGATCAGAGAGCACTGTATTTTACTGAAGAACAGAGAGCACTGTATTTTACTGAAGAAAGCTTTTTATCTTTGTTAATTAACACTAGATAACAAGTACATTGGTGAGCAGACCCTTTCGGTTGTCAGTTCTCGTCTTTTCAGTCGTACAGATTGGGCAGCTGTAATTCCCGAATCCAGAAGACTCTGAAATCCAGAATTTCAGAAGTGGATGATCCCCTGATGGCTTCAACACGCCGAGGAAACACGGTGGGAGAATCTACTAAGCTCCAGCATGTGACATGTTGCACAGAGATATGCTGACTCCCTCAAAAAAGATTGCAAAGCGTATCGCAGCTCCACTGCCACATCCTCTCTCCTCTCCGACTTTGGATTCTCCCAGATTCCGAAATTGGAACAAATCTGAAATTCAGAATGCTCAGGGGATGTCCTGACATATTGGGCTTTCCCCAGATAATGTCAATTCCCCAGCCATGTCATGGCATTCGCCACCATTGCCGCAGGAAGCCCCAAACCAGTACTGTTCCTTCCTGAATATCCTTGCAGCCCTTTTCCTACTGTGCCCTATGGATCCCAGTCTGGTCCTGTAATTACTCTAGCTCTCCTGCAGACAACCACAGGTGCTCCCACTAACGAGTCCTGTGTTCCCCTACATAAGGATGGAGCTCCCAAGAAGTTGTGCTTCAGTATAGTCAGCACTTGTTGTATGTTACTCCTGAAACCTGCTCCCTGTTAACCCTACTTTTCCTCTGGTTCCTCAGGCCTCAACCATGTCCCCCAAGCCTCAACCGCGTCCCCAAAGCCTCAACCGTGTCCCCAAAGCCTCAGCAGTGTCCCCAAAGCCTCAGTCCTCAGCTGTGCCCCCCAAACCTCAGCCATGTCCCCAAGTCTCTGTCACGGTCCACCCGGGGTACCACTGAGGTACCTATATTGCACAGCCTGGTCCTAACAGCCTTTATCCTGGTATGCTTTTGCATTGGGTTCCAATACGGGGTTTACCTCAGCCCAGTGCCATGTCCAGGCTCCTGGAGATCCAGCCTGGGTTTTTCCCATCCAGCCTAGGAGTTCCAGCTGAGGCCCATCTATGATTCAACCTCCTTTAAAAGGCAGAGAGACTGAACCAGCAGTGGTTCTGCATTGTGCTCCCTGACTGAGGTCATCTGGACGTGTGCAAACCTGCTCCTGCTAATCCATCTGTCTACCTTGTTGTTCCTGGATACATCTGTCTGTGCAAGGGACTCTCAGCGATCTCTACCTGTGGATTACAAGTGTTTACCACCGTCTCTGACCTTTTGATCTCAAGGTACCACTGTCAGCAATCTGGATTTATTCCTAGTGGACCCTGTCTGCAGTCTGGGACTGCATAGTCCACTATCCTGACTCTCCATCCAAGAACTCTCCCTGGACTTTATATATTTCTTTATTCTTTCAAGTGCCTGCTGCCAAAGCCTATTTAAGTTTCATTAAACTTATTCATTATGTGATTCCTGTCTGGCATCCCCTCTGTGTCGCCGCCTGCTGGGCTCTCACCCGACCAGCACACGCCACGTGACAGTCTCAAGCCTCTAGCCTCCAGCCATATTCCTAAACCTTTAGCCTCAAGTCGTGTTCCAGAACCTCCTGCTGTGCCCTCAAACTCCTATCACCTGTATCTCCTTTGAGTTCTTGGTGTGTTACCCGCTTTGTCTCTGTCTTGTTACCCTGTCCTGTCTCCAGTTCGCCTTGCCTCTGTCTCTTCTCATTACCTTTTCCTAAGTCTTGTTCCTCTCCTTCACTCCAGTACCCTCCTTCTGCTGTTATTATTCCAATAAATCTCCATTTGGTCTTCCTTCCGTAATCCACCTGTTGTATTGCTACATACTGAGCTCATCCCCGTGTACCCTGAAAGTTGCCTTTCTATCTGCAGTAACTCTTGTTGGTCAATAGGTGGCGACGTGTCTGCCAAATAGGTGATTACAGTAAGGAATACTTTGGGAATATTTCCAAATATTTCTTACTGTATAATTAATTTAAAAAGATTTTAAAAATGAACCACTGGCTCCTGTCAGTGGATTTTTGGAAAAATCACTTGTTAGTGAATGGGTTAAAAACCACCTTTGGCAAAACCTGAGGGTGAGAGGTGTCTTTGTGTCACTGGTAAAACATAAGATTTGCCGTTTCTGAGTATATTTTTTTACTTATAAGGACTGAATGAAAATGTAATGTATTAAATCGCATTTGCGTCTTCTTCCCCCTTCTGTTTACATAGAAAAGCATTATTTTCCATCACTTTTTGTTTGCCAAACATGATATTCTTAGATTGTTCAGCACAGTCATAGATACTTACGGCGTTCTGAATTCTTTGCACCTTCAGTAGTTAAAACATGCACTGTGAAAAGAAAAAAAATGATTAACTGAATGAGACACGTTCTCCGAATATTAACATTCTTCACCTATAGTTTCTTTGCTATAAATGATGGGCCCTATTTCCTCCTTGCCGGTAAGGCTAGGGTCAGACGAACGCATTTTTCACGTCTACCGTCAAAAAGTGCGTTGATGCGTCTGAACACATTTTTTCATGGAAGACGCGATAGCGGTCATACGAAGCACAATTTCGGCTGTGTTTTTTGACGGAGCTATAAAAAACAAATGGACGTGATGTTGGCCGGACATGAGCAGCATCTGACGTCTCCTAACCACGCACACACGCCGCTATGCCGACGCAACGCACTCTGTGCGTCAGTACTAGCGGTTCCACGGTCTCAAAAAAATGCGTTCGCTTGCCACTTGCGTTGCGCGGCCGAACTTTCGTGCAGCCGTACTTCGTATATTGGCCGTCATTGGACGTCATTTGCTGCTACTATGCCCGTAATAAAGTGCGGCTCATCGCACGTTCGCACTGCGTTCGTCTGACCCCAGCCTAAAAGGGTCGCAGTAAGTTCTGGCTTACCGTTGCTTAGCATTCGGAATTCTACGGATGTCAGAATCTGGGAGGATCCAATGCTGTAGAGGAAGGAGATCACGGCGGGAGAGCCGGAATCTCCTTCCTGCTGCAACTGAGTGCACTCTGCAGTGTTTCTTCACGGACATGCTGCCCGGGGTCAACGAGACTCTGGGCAGCATGTCAAACACTGGGGCTCCCCAAAAGGCTCCCAGGAAGTGCTGCCGTCTGCTTCAACGCTCTAGAATTCGAGAGCGGCTGCACCCCTGTTATGGAATTAGTAAAATCAGGTTGGCTCCGACTAATTCAGTTTTTCGGAGTCTTCTGGATTTTTGAATTCTAGATAAGGGGTGCTTAACCTGTCACTCAATCCAACTTTATTTAGTGGTTTATCACCGCTATTCAGAGTCATCATAACCGTATTATATATCGTTACATATCTGTTGGCTTGAAATACGACACTTTTGGGTGTTTCTCTAATTATTAGGTGTGACACGAGTTACTTTGTACTGGGGGTACCTGGACTCTGCATTACTGTTGGGAGGTGAGGGACTGTGGGTTCTGGGGAGTCTAACATGTCATTTTATACCCAACCCTCTCCTATGTCCAAGTCACCCTGTGCCTGTAATGGTACAAGGTGCCAGTGTAATGTGTGAATATTGTTATTGTCTATGCTTATACTGTATGTTACTGTTATTATTTCTGATGTCATTACTGTGTGTGTCACTGCAGCCCTTTACGCCCCCCACGCCCCTGTATCGTATATTTTTTATATCTGTGAAAGATTTGAATAGTCATTGTTTGCTTTCTTTGCCAAACATTGCCCCGTTATCAGACCATTGTGTGTTTGTACCGTTATATACTTTATTCATGTCCACCTTGCGGTTCACTTGAGGAGGAGGAGTCGCCAAGGTGTCATTGTCCATTGGTCTCTAGGTCCCTCCTGGCACTGTGTATATTTTTGGCTGATGTGTTTCATTAAAGTCGTTCTGTCTGTTTCACCCTACAGGGAGCTCTGGCTATTGACTGGACGTTTTTTGGCCACAACTCTTTCAGGATACTGACAGCGAGGGGAACCTTGCACATGGAAACTCATCCTGGGTACAGATCTCCACGTACTACTAGGTTTTATACATATTAGAGAATACCTCTTTATTTTGTTTTAAAAAAAAATGCATCAATTTTATTATTAGAAAGACAGTAAATATCTGGGAGGTACAGAATACCAAGAAGGGGTTTGGGGACAAGAGTACATCACTATATCAAGAGAGAACATACAAATACAATGAGAATTGAACAGGGCAAAGAGAAATCCTGAGCCCTCCCGCGACGTGATTACCCCTACATGCACGACTGAAACCTTGAATTACTGAAAGGCTGAGCACACATCTAGGGTGTCACGTTTACATCCAAGGGCAAAGAAAAAGACAGGAAACTGAAGAAAAGCGGAGAGAAAAAGAAAGGGAGAGAAGGAGGAGAAGAAAAAAGGGGAAGGAGTAGGAAACCTGCAAATTCCCGCAACCCTACCCACTGTGCTACAGGTGGCCCCCGCCCCCCCCCAACTACACACAATAAGAAAACTCCTCCCGTCTCATCTGGAGAAGGTGGGGGCACAAACGTCTCAAGCCACGGAGGTCAAACCCTCTGGAGATGCTCCATTCGGTTGTGCACCACAGCAGTCAGTTGCTCCATGGTTAAGACATACCAAAACTTGGAATCTTTCATGGACTGGGATGGAGGGGGGCCCTTCCCTGTATGAGCCAGGCAGATGCGCACAGCCGCACAGATCTGGGAGATGAGTTTAAGTTCACGGCTGAGGATATGAGCCTATTCGGCAAAGTGAACCAAGGGTTGGGGAGTAGGGGGGTACGCAAGCATCTGCTCAAGTCAGCAAACACATCCTCCCAAATCCATCTGACCATGCTACAGGACCAACAGGAATGGCAAAAAGTGCCACCTTCCCCACAGCCTAGAAAACGTTCAGACGAGGCCCCCTGGGTGGAGCATGCTGAGAATATCTCTTTAACTTTGTGGAGATGTTTGGATTTGTTCTGTATAAAGTTTTTTTTGTAAAGCAGATTTTTAAAGAGTTTTCTGAATCTTACCAGTAAATTGGAATTTTTAGCTGATCTACATGTGAGCTGTCTGTCATTTTATCATTTTTGAAAATTAAATATTTTACAAATTTTTACAAGTTTTACAAGTCAACGATATTTTGTAAATTAGGTTGTATGCTGAGCAGGAAACTCTATTGCTGCCACCAAGACTCTCCACCTAGTAAGCTTCTCCCACCTTGGGGGATCGGGGTAGGGTGCAGCCTGACAGTAGGGATAGACCAATTAATTATCGACTTTAACAATCATTGGAAGCCAATATTGAGCCAATTACAGAAAACTAATATAGGCTTTTGATTTGCCGATATTCCTGATGACAACAGAAATTGGGCTTCTCTCTCATCTGGCAAGGAATTCCCTATACAGAGATGCAAAGGTCTTTTGGACCCTTGTATCTCCACTACCGTATGTCCTACAGCACAGGTCAGCAACATTGGCCCTCCAGATGTTTTGGAACTACATTTCCCATGAGGCTCTACCAGCCTAATGAGTAGCTGAGAACATCGGAGATGTGCTTCCAAAACATCTGTAGGGCGATTGTTGCTGACCTCTTATCTACAGGGTCATGTGAGCTGTCATTGCAAAGGAGACGGCCATGTTGTTTGTAAAAAAAGTTTCCTTTTCTTAAGTTGGATAAATAAAGTGGACACAGTGCAATGTTTAACATTTTAGTAAATGCATTCAGGTAGTGGCATAATGTCAGGTTTGTGATGTTTTTCACAACTTTAAGGCTAGGGTCAGACGAACGCATTTCTGACGTCTAGCGTCAAAACGTGCGTTGGTGCGTGCGAACGCATTTTTTTACGGAATAGGCGAAAGCGGTCAGATGATGCGCAATTCTGGACGTATTTCATGACGGAGCTGTAAAAAAAATAGAAAAATCCGATGAATCTAATTAATTGATGAATGAAAAAATAAGGGGAAGGGTTATAAAAAGCCATTTTGGGTATGGTGGCGTTTTTCAAAGATGGATCCTGTACAAGTCTTTGTGTTTGCTGCAATGGGGTACCTGTACCTTAAGAGGAAGAGAAAGCGGCAAACCTGGGTTCATCTTATTAACGCTGCCAGACCCACGCATGGACACTTTGTGACGCTGTACAGGCCACTGCGAGAGAGGGACCCCGTGAAGTTCTTCAATTACATGCGGATGTCCATCCCCTCCTTTGATGAACTGTTGTGGCGGGTACGCGAGCCACTGACCAAGAGGGACACCAACATGAGGGCCGCCATACCACCGGAGGAGATGCTGGTCATCACTTTGCAGTACGTACTGTCAAACACCTGCATACATGACATCGCTGCCAGTGACCTGACATAAGTGCATCATGTCTGTAGTCACATGCCCACTGTCACATGCACACACACACACACACAGGCATCACATCACACGTACATAATCATAAATGACTCTGACAACAATGTAGACCAAAATAATTATATAATATGAAACATGAAATAAAATAACAATAAGATATTCTGGACATATATTATAACTTGTCAACTGAGGGTCAGGATATATTAAACATCAAACAAAATAACACATAATGACAAACAAAACTAAAACATATTCATGACCTGTATCACAGATCATGATACCGAGGAGCATCTGGGTCATGAGGGCCGGTGGTGTGGCTAGAGCAGGACTCCGACTCTGTGTGTGGCCTGACTCCAGGGGGCATGGGTGGGTGGGTGGACAGCACCTCACTGGGGAGGGAAGATCCACTGGCATTGGCGGATTGTGGCACAGCACCGTAATAAACGGCTGCCTGTTGGGGACGGGAAAGGATGTCGTCAAATATTGCCAGAGATCTGCGACGGTACTCCACCTTCTGAGCCGGGCTCATCTGGTTGAGGAGGGACAGGCAGAAATTAAAGAATGACATGTCCTCCGAGTCCGCAAGCATGCAGCGTTGGTGTGGATGGTTGGTTTGAGCCTCCATGAAGGTAACCATGGCCTGCTCCAGGTCTGTAGCTGGTGCTCTTCTCCTCTGTGCAGGTCTGGTGGTGACCGTTGTTGCCGTACCTGCCACCTGTTCTGTCTCCACATCCTCCTCCATTTGCGACTCTGCACCACCCCGGTTCACCTCCTCCTGGCAGCTGGCAGAACCTCCTGGCACCATGTGTTGGACCTGTGAGCCGGAGGTCGATGGCTGGTCGATGCTGCTGACGCTACTGCGCGGCTCCTGGGTCCTTCGGAGGAGCGACAGTTGCTCTGTGTAGATGTATCCACGGACCTTTTTGGAACCAGCTCCAGAGCGCGCAGCCATGGCTTGCTTCTTCTGCACCCGCGTGTAGTTGTCGCGTACTGTGCGCCATTTGTTCATTGCCTCTTGTGCTGCAAAACATGATGAGTGTGACATTAGCTTGTGTTCATGGTATGTGATCATATTCAAACATTCTTGTTTTGTCTTCTAGGTATCTTGCTAGTGGATGCAGTTTGAAGGATCTGCATTACAACTTCCGCATTGGCAGATCAACAGCTGGTGAGATCGTCCGCAAGGTGTGCCAAACCATATGGGAAACCATGAAGGAGCAATGTTTGCCAAAACCGACACACAAGGCATGTGTAGAAATTGCTGCAGCATTCTGGGAGAGAGCCAACTTTCCAAACTGCCTGGGAGCCGTGGATGGCAAACATGTCCGCATAGTGAAGCCACTGCACAGTGGCTCAATGTATCAAAATTATAAACATTACTTTTCCATTGGCCTACTGGCAGTGTCAGATGCCAGCTATAATTTCGTGTATGTGGATGTCGGTTCATACGGCAAGGACTCTGACTCCACACTGTTCAGGAACTCCACACTGTGGAATGAAATTGAGAGTGGGTCCTTGAACATCCCCAGAGCCGCACCATTGCCTGGCAGTGACGTGGCAGTCCCCTATGCCTTCGTGGGTGATGAAGCATTCGGACTATCCACACATCTCCTACGGCCCTACTCAGGGACACACCTGAATGTGAAGAAGCGGGTGTTTAATTACAGGCTGTCACGGGCGAGACGGTATGTCGAGTGTACCTTTGGCATACTGACCAACAAGTGGAGGATTTTACATAGACCGCTGGATGTACAGGTTGAATTCTGTGTGGATATAGTCAAATGCTGCTGCATCCTACATAATTATGTGCGTGCCAGGGATGGTTTTAAATTTTGATGATACCCTCACATTTGTCGGTCTTGAAGATGATGTGAACGATGACATAATAGCTGTGAATAGATACAGCAACAGGTTTCGCGATGCTCTGTCTAATTATTTTACTAGCGATGAAGGTAAGGTGCCCTGGCAGCTGGGGAGCATTTGAGATTTCACCTCAATGAATAAATATTTGTTTGTATTATTATTGTGACTTACATGTATGGGATCATGAATAAAATAATCAAATACTCACTCTGGATATTCTGCTCTCTCTCTGACCACGTATCATACTCAGGGTACACGACACGGGACACCACGACCCATGCGCTGGCCTTCTTCACCTTGTCTTTGTACCTCTCGCAGGCCGTGTCCCATATCTCTGGATGCTCCCCCACAGCGCTGATCAGCCTCTCCACATTGATCTCTGTTCCAGGCATTTTCAACAGTCGCAGGTACGCTCCAACAAAACCTGGAAACTTTTGCTGTTGGGACGTGATGTAGGCCGGACAATAGCAGCGTCTGACGTCTCCTAATCACGCACACACGCTGCTATGCGGCCGCAGCGCACTCTGTACGTCTGTACTAGCGGTATCACGTTGGACCAAAAATGCGTTCATTTGCCGGTTGCGTGGCGTGGACGCACTTTTGTACGCCCGTACTGCGTATATTGGCCGTCATTGGCCGTCATGTGCTGCTACTACTGCCATGATTTAGTGCGCCTGCACGCGCGTTCGCACTGCCCCAGTCTGACCCTAGCCTAAATGTACAGAATATCGACACCAGATATCGGCTATCGGCCAGAAAGGCTCATTATAATTGGTATTGGTATCAGCTCTGAAAAAATGATATTGGTCTATCCCTACTTGACGTATGGCTAGCACACCAGTCCTATCTGTGCAGCAGTGTAAGTGGTCCATGGAATCAGCTGAAAGTGCTATATTCGCCCCAGATGAAACTGGAATCTGAGCACAGTAAATGGAACAGTTTTAATATTATCTGCTTTTAGCAGAATTGTCTATGTTTCTGCAAGTCAGCCTCTAAAAAGAGGGACAGCTAGCAAGACGAGCAGTGAATCTGGTGCTCTGCATGCCCTTACGTGACTCTTAAAGGGACACTACCATTTACATAAACTGTAACTAGATTACGTGTGCAATACACATAAAACCACATTATAAAACACATGCTGCTGTTTTATTCTCTTTGAAGTAATTGCATGTTAAAAAGGAAGAATAAAGTTAGTGTTTTTATCCTGTTTCCATTTTGTGGATTTTTCTTATGATGCAAACTTTATCAAAATCTGTGCAAAAGCTTTACTTTACTGCTGTTGGTTATTTAATCTACAGTAATTAACAGGTAATAAGAGGTGGAGAAAGGAATGGTAAAATAAGGAGGCAGGAGGTCTATTGTTCTCCAGGCTACCTGAGATAAGAGATGTAAAGATCCTGCGGGGGGGGGGCAGTTTACATCACAAAAGTTTTCTTTTCAGAGTGACAAACTTTCCACCGAATTGCACTGAACGGTGAATTTCTGCATATATGTGCAGCTCTGATCCATCGCTCTGTGATGCAGGCGCTACAGAACAAGCGTACGTAAACTGTGTAGGTCCTGTAGCGCTGCACCATTTGCAGGTCCTATGGTACACAAGTTGTGTAGGAGCGCAAATTGCGCTACAAAGCTGCAGGGACGTCTGGGTTCAGAAGCTCCTGAGCTGAAGTGGAGGAGCTGTACGTGGTGAGGGACAAAAGGTGAGTAAATCACCTAATCATAACAAAAATATATTAAAAAAATCATTGGGCAGAGGTTGACAGGGCACAAAAAAGGGAACGCTAATTTTTAATAGATTATCCCATTAACATACGTAAATATAAGCATAAACTCCAAAAATAAAGGCCACACAGAATATACAAAAAAATTAACAAAACAAGAAATAAATGGTATCTTTACCCAATGAGGAAATATCAGGAGCACCATTTGTGATGTTTAGTTATAATGTGTTTAAATTCCTACTTTATTAGTGATCTGGTACAAAACAGTCACTTCTGTATAAGCAAGTTGCAGTTTATTAATCTGTATAGAGCAGTTTCCTCACAGAGCTGCCTCATAACACTGCTCTGCATTAGCCACCATTTTACATCTTCTAGAACATTCCCACAATCGACAACAGGAAGTGAATAATCACCTCAGAGCAGAACAGGAAGTAGGGAAGCAGAAGAAAAGCAATGCATCATTCACAGCCAACAACAGTCCATCCTCACAATACAGACTAACACACACACACACACCCACACACCATACACAGTCTAACAACCCAAACATCACACCATAATGATCAGCTCTTTTTAACAACTTCAAAATGTAAGGACATATAAGTTAACCCTTTCGCTGCTGAGGCATTTCCCGCCTCTGTGCTGAGGTCATTTTTACCGATTTTGCTCATCATGTTTAAACGTGTTTTGAAGGCTTATTTTAGTATATGACCCAGACATATTATATATCGTTCTTTCCATCAGACTTGGCAGATTCATAATATGTCATTATTTATATGTATACGTCATGACCTGTCTGTATATTATAACAAAAAATGCAATAAAATATGAATTTTCAATAATTTACAACGTGTAAAGTGTTTTTTTTTCACATTTTAACATGCGAGCAATTGCGGTTATATTTTGTATGGGGTGCGCTTGTTAAAAAAATTAGAAATGGGGTATCGTTACATTTTTTTTGGGGAAAGTTACGCGATTTTTAACAAACGCACCGCATACAAAAATCGTTAATGCAGCATTATTGTTCACATTATAATTGAAATGGGAACAATATTGCTGCATTAACAAACCAAAAAAAGAAAAAAAACTTGTTTATTTATTTTTTTATTATTTTTTTTAAATATTTTTTTATTTTTATTTTATTTTTTAACTCCAGGACTGTCGTCATCGTGCTATGCACCATGACGCCAATCCTCAGGGGGCATTCCCGGAAGCTTGGCCGACATCCAAGATGTCGGCCAGCTCCGGGAAAGGATCACGAACCGGCGCTTTTCCGCGCCGATTCGTGATCCGGCCCCCATGGGGTTAATGGCAGGTACAATTTGGAAGGGCAGGCTGTGCCCTTCCAAACGGTGCCTGGGTTAAATGCCTGGGTTAACCCCTGCATGCCGCCGATCGGGAGGGAGAGAGGTCTGAAGGACCTCCCCCCCCTCCCTTTCAGGCGCCTCCTCCGCACATGTGGGGGGGGGGGCGCCTGAATTAGGTGTCATCGCGCCCCCGCGATGACACCTAATTACTCCAGCGGCGGTTCCGGGCGCTGGGCTGACTTCGAGGATGTCAGCCCGCACCGGGGGGACCAGTGATCGGCCGGAACCCGGCCGAACGCTGGCCCCAAAGGGAGGATGCGCTGAGCGCGTCCTCTGTAAGGAACGAAACTGCGGGTGGACGCGCTGAGCGCGTCCTCCGCAGTGAAGTGGTTGATATTCTCTTTTTTCTTCTTTATTTTTGTATTTTGCAAAGATACTTTAACAGTTTGTCAAATACATCATCAGCAAAATTGGTGCTCTACAGGTAGAATAGCAGAGCACATCATTAAATACGAAGGAACGTGTTTCGCCTTTTAAATCCTCAATAGGAACAAAAAAGAAGGAAAATGTCTTCTGTACACAACTATTTCTAGAAGGGAAAATCATCAGGATAATAGGGAGAAGGAGTGAACTAAGGTTTGAACAGAACCCACTTGTCATGCGCGACAGAACCATTAGATTACTAGAGGGGTTATTCAGAGAGCACCGAAATGTCACCGAAATTTTGGTGCTCTCTCGTTCTTCACACTTTGGGGGATCAAATTCCCCGCTCCCTAGCCAGGAGGGCTCAGAGGACAATATCTGCATACACACAAAACTGCCTTCTCATGCACACGTGGAAAAAGAAAAAATTCTGCATGACACCAGCAGGGCTCCGTATAAGGGTCATTTTACAGTGAGATCAATAAATCTGTAGAATTCTCTGCCTGTTGAGGTGGTTGGGTCAGAGACTGTACAGATTTTCAAACAACGGATGGATGACTTCCTGCAAAATCATAATATTAAGGGTTATAATATTTAATATGTGGGTAAAAGCTGCTTGATCCAGGGTAAAATCTGACTGAAATTCTGGGGTCAAGAAGGAATTTTTTTCCAGTGTGCTGCATATTGCCAAGCGCTTCAGACTGGGTTTTTTGCCTTCTTTTGGATCAACAGTAGGGATGAGCGGTTCGGGTTCGGACAGTTCGGAGTTCGGCCCGAACTTAGCCTGTTCGGGTAGATCGCGAACTCCGAACATTTCCGGGTGTTCAGCGCATGTTCGAGTCCACAATGGATCACAATGCATTTTCCCACTGGCCTGAAGCTCGTAATTGGCTACAGCCTTGCACCTGACCACAGGTCTGGTGCAAGACTGGTTAAAAACTATGCCAATCACCGCTCAGAGTCCTGATTGGGCAAATTTTGCCCAATCATGGGCTCACAGAGCTAAGTCCCGCAGCACACTATATAACGTTTCCATGCAGTGCTTCTGCACGCATTTCAGAGGAGATTTCAGAGGAGATAGTTGTGTCTTGTTACTGCCGGTCTGCCACGCTACTGGGGGGGTCTGGGGGTGTCTCATTTCTACCAAATATCAGGGAATTTAGGTGATGTGTGTCTTGTCACTGTGCCAGCAAGTTTTTTGGGGGTTTACAACTTTCTTTAAAACATTTGTGAATTAAGGTGATCTTCTGGGTCTTCTCACTGTGCCAGCAAGTCTTTTTGGGTCTCATTTCTACCAAATATCAGGGAATTTATGTGATGTGTGTCTTGTCACTGTGCCAGCAATTTTTTGGGGCTTTACAACTTTAAATCATTTGTGAATTGAGGTGATCTTCTGGGTCTTGTCACTGTGCCAGCAAATCTTTTTGGGGCTCAATAATTTCTTTAAAACATTTGTGAATTAAGGTGATCTGTGTCTTGTCACACAAACAGTACCACGCATTATTTTGGGGCTCACTAATTTCTTTAAAACATTTGTGAATTAAGGTGATTTGTGTCTCGTCACACAAACAGTACCACGCATTATTTTGGGGCTCACTAATTTCTATAAAACATTTGTGAATTAAGGTGATCTGTGTCTCGTCACACAGCCAGCAAGTTTTTTTGGGACTCACTAATTTCTTTAAAACATTTGTGAATTAAGGTGATCTGTGTCTTGTCACACAAACAGTACCACGCATTATTTTGGGGCTCACTAATTTCTTTAAAACATTTGTGAATTAAGGTGATCTGTGTCTCGTCACACAAACAGTACCACGCATTATTTTGGGGCTCACTAATTTCTATAAAACATTTGTGAATTAAGGTGATCTGTGTCTCGTCACACAGCCAGCAAGTTTTTTTGGGGCTCACTAATTTCTTTAAAACATTTGTGAATTAAGGTGATCTGTGTCTTGTCACACAAACAGTACCACGTATTATTTTGGGGCTCACTAATTTCTTTAAAACATTTGTGAATTAAGGTGATCTGTGTCTTGTCACACAAACAGTACCACGCATTATTTTGGGGCTCACTAATTTCTTTAAAACATTTGTGAATTAAGGTGATCTGTGTCTCGTCACACAAACAGTACCACGCATTATTTTGGGGCTCACTAATTTCCTTAAAACATTTGTGAATTAAGGTGATCTGTGTCTCGTCACACAAACAGTACAACACATTATTTTGGAGCTCACTAATTTCTTTAAAACATTTGTGAATTAAGGTGATCTGTGTCTCATCATACAGCCAGCAAGTTTTTGTGAGGCTCACTAATTTCTTTAAAACATTTGTGAATTAAGGTGATCTGTGTCTTGTCACACAAACAGTACCACGCATTTTTTTGGGGCTCACTAATTTCTTTAAAACAATTGTGAATTAAGGTGATCTGTGTCTCGTCATCACACAGCCAGCAAGTTTTTTTGGGGCTCACTAATTTCTTTAAAACATTTGTGAATTAAGGTGATCTGTGTCTCGTCACACATCCAGTACCACGCTGTATTTCGGGGCTCACTAATTTCTACAAAACATTTGTGAATTGAGGTGATCTGTCTCTTGTCACTGGCTGCCAGCTCTCAGTGTGTCTCACTGAGTTATACCAGAGTTCTTTGATTCAACTCTGGTATAAAGATTTAGAGTTCTGTATATATTAATCTATATATCACTCACCATGTCTGAAAGAACAAAATGGACAGGTAGACGCTCCCAGACACAGATAAGAGGGGAAGCAGCCCCTGTGTCGGGAGGCTGTGCCTCTGGTCGTGGTAGACGTGGTGCATCCTCTGCAGGGGCACGCTGGTCCTTTATAACTGGTGCTGGCCGTCTTCTTAACCTGCAGCAACATACAGAGGACTTGGTGGATTGGCTAGCCAGGCCATCCTCATCCTCCTCATCCTCTGCCAGCCAGGCTTCTAGTGCTTTACAGTCCACCTCAGCTGCCAAAGCATCTAATGCAGCCTCCATGTCCACAGCTACTCCTGCCGTAGCCTCGCTATCACACACGGAGGAGTCAGCTGAATTGTTTGACTACAATGAGAGTGACATGCTGCTTGAGGATGCGCAGCAAGTACAGTGCTCTGATTTAATCTCTGAGGTTGAGCAAGGGAGTATAATCAACCTAGAGGAAGGTAGGCTTGTGCACCAATTTTTTTTTCGGTTCGATTCGGTTCGATTTTTCGGATTTTTAAACTTTTCGATTCGGCTCGTTTCGACCGATTTCTGTTTCGATTCGGTTCGGCTCGACTCGTTTTTCGTGTACATTTTTTTTCGGAATATCGACCATTTTTCGTATTTTCGTGTCACTTTGCTCGTTTTTTGTATCGACTTTTCGTAATTTCGGAAATTTTCGTTTTTTCGGAACATCTGTTCTCCTCGTTTCAAAGCAATAAATTTCGATTTGACACATTTCAAGTCCATTCGAAAATTCCGAAAATATTTCGTTTCGGCTTGGAAAACTTTTCGGATCTGCCATTTTCGGATCTAAAAATTTTCGGAAATTCGGCTGCATCCGACAACACGAATCGGGAAATTTCGTGAAAATTCCGAAAATCCGAAACCCGAAACGCACATCCCTGGAGGAAGGGGGTGCCAGTGATGACTCTCAAATAACTGGCACTCATGTTGCCGGTGCAGAGTGCTGTTCTCTCAAAGAACACATGCAGGAACTCTGCTGTCTGGGAGTTCTTTAAGAAATGTGCAGCAGACCCCACCGTTGCTATTTGTAATCTATGTCAGATGGGGCTGAAGCGTGGGATAAACACCGGACACTTGGGTACCACGTGCTTGAGGCGACATATGAACAAGTGCCACACATCCTGTTGGCGCAAAACTTTGCATAGGTCCTTGTGATGGGGTGTATATAAGGTTCCCTGAGGAAAGGGTTAACTTGACAGGATTGATCAGCCCAGCAACACACACAATGGCTTGATGTTGTGATTGCTGGGGCTTTAAAAAAGACACGCCCATACAGGCACAGGAGGTTCATTTTTGGTGGATCTCCCCTCAGACAGACACAGCTCCTAAAGGCCTGTGATTTGAGGACACAATCTTTTGTTTTGTTACATTGATTGCTGGATAGAAGAGAAAGGTTTTTTTCTTCTTTTGTTTATTTGGTTGAACCAAGCAGCTGTGCCTGTATACACCTGTGCTTCAAGGAATAAAGATTGCTTGATGAAACACTTTTCCTGCTGTGGTGTTCACGTGACCAGGTCCACTCCATTACATTATGGTGGCAGCGGTGGGATCGATATAAACCGTGGAGTGGAGATGTGCCTGATTCACATTGGCAGTTGGTAAGAGTACCTCATTTGTGACATTTCCTGGCTGTGCGCAAAGTACAGGCAATCTGCACTAGGATTGTGTTTCTGTTTCATAGGAAAATGGATTCTGACAAGCTGTTAAAGTGGATGATGGAACAGCAACAGCAACAGCAGAGGCAGCAACAGGAGTTCCAGCTTCAGCTACTACAGCAGATGCAATCCATCCAGAAACAGCAACATGCCCAGCAGCAACAACTACAGACTGAGACGCAGCAGCAACAGCAGGAGTTCCAAGTGGCACTTATACAGCAGCTTCTGGAGTATACAAGGGAACAAGGTGCAACAGACGGTTCTTCTAAGGAGAAAGTCTCTAAGGAGAACTCAACTCTAGCAAGTCCCTGGTCTAAGACCAGTACAGAAAAGCCTTCTGGCAATAAAGTGAGGGCTTTAAGCAATGATCAGGTACAAGAAAGGCAGCTGGTATGCTTTAAGTGTGGAGAAAGTGGGCATATCGCAAAATTTTGTTCCTCTGTGGACTCTATGGAGTGTGACTATGTTGGCCAGTGTTATGCAGTTAACTCTGAAGTGAATGACCTGGAAGCTTTTGTAGTCCCAGCATGGGTGAATGGCATAGAAGTCAGGGCCCTTGTTGATTCAGGTTGTAGGAGAACTCTGGTACAAAAGGATCTTGTCAACTTCAGTTTCTTGGACTCCCAAGAACCTGTGCTCATAATGTGCATACATGGCGATGTAAAATCCTACCCCTCAGCAAAAATTAATCTTCAGATAGATGGATATGCATCCCGGGTTGTTACAGGGGTGGCTGAAAAGTTGCCATACCCAGTGGTGGTTGGGAAAGATTGGGAACACTTTGGCAGAGTCCTCAAAGTTCAGGTCAAAGATGTGGAACTAAGAAAGGAAGAGGAATGCAGTGCAGACATAGGAAGACTCTTCCCTTTTAAGGATCCAGACTTGTTTTCTACAAGAGCTAGGGTTCATAAATCAAAAACACAAAGGAAACTGGAGAAAAGAGAATGTGCAGACATACAGGACGTGGAACATAAATGCCCTGTTCAGCAGGTGATAGCTGGGGAAGACATGGGACAGCAAGCAGGGGACCCTGGGGACCCTATACCTGAGTTGGGGACAAGTCCTAGGGATGTGCGAAAGGCACAGAAAAATGACCCCACACTTAGTGGAGCATATGACAGTCTGGCTGTTGCAAACGGACATGTTTGGGATGCACTCAAGCATAGTCAGTTCCCCCATTTTATGCTAAGGGATGAATTGCTATACAGAGTTTGCAAACACCCTAATACAGGAGACCTATGTGAGCAGATATTGGTACCAAAAGGCTATAGGAGACAACTGTTACAGCTGTCTCATTCTATTCCCCTTGCAGGGCATTTGGGGAGAGAGAAGACTCTGGCCCGTTTATTGTACAGGTTTTTCTGGCCGGGAGTATATAAGGAGGTGGAAAATTTTTGTAAGTCCTGCCCGGAATGTCAGCTAGTGGCTCCAAAGGGACAAGTCAAAGCACCACTTATACCGATACCATTAGTGGAACTGCCATTTTAAAGGATTGGGGTTGATCTAGTTGGTCCTCTTGAGAAAACTGCAGCAGGTAACCATCATATCTTGGTAATAGTTGATTATGCAACCCGGTACCCGGAGGCGATACCTCTCCGGAATACCTCAGCCTCGACAATAGCCAATGAATTGATAAAGTTGTTCTCAAGAATGGGTATTCCTAAAGAGATACTGACAGACCAGGGTACAAACTTCACTTCAAAGCTTATGAAGGAGGTTTGTGCTCTCCTAAACATAAAGTCCCTTAAAACGTCAGTCTACCACCCGCAAACGGATGGGTTGTAGAGAGATTTAATGGCACGCTCAAAAAAATGTTACGGAAATTCGTGGATGGGGAGAACAGAGACTGGGACAAATTGTTGCCATATCTGTTGTTTGCTATCCGTGAGGTCCCGCAGTCTTCAACTGGGTTTTCACCCTTTGAGTTGCTTTATGGGAGGAGACCTAGAGGCATACTTGACATAGTGAAGGAAGAGTGGGAGGCGCAGTCTAATTCAGACCAGAATATCCTACAGTACACTATGCAGTTGAGAGAAAGACTTAAAAGGGTCAGGCAATTTGCTGCTAGTAACTTAGAAACTGCCCAACAGGCGCAAGCTCTCAGCTATAACAGAAGTGCAAAAGCCCAGGAGTTTAAGCCCGGAGATAGAGTGTTATTGCTTCTACCTAGTTCAGAAAGTAAGCTGTTGGCAAAATGGCAAGGGCCTTATGAGGTAATAAGAAGAACGGGGGATGTTGACTACGAAATCTTCCGCCCTGGACATAAAAAGGAAAAACAAATATATCATGTTAATCTGTTAAAACTCTGGAGAGCCGAGGAAAACTTGTTTATTGCTCCCAGAGCGGATAGGCTAGACGTGGGGCCAGATGTACGTGAAATTCAGGAGAAATCGATGGGCGTGACTTTGGGAAAGCAATTAAGTCCAGCCCAGCAAAAGGGAGCACAGCGGCTGCTGGAGGCCTTTACCGATGTGTTTTCTACACGTCCAGGAAATACACACTTAATTACACATCACACAAAGACGAAAAGTGATGAAGTTGTTAGATTGAGGCCATACTTGATACCAGAGAAATTGCGAAAGGTAGTACAAGAAGAAATAGAGAGCATGCTGAAGCTGGGGGTTATAGAGCCTTCAAACAGTGAGTGGTGCAGCCCAATAGTTCTTGTACCAAAACCCGATGGCTCGGTCAGGTTTTGCATTGATTTTAGGAAGGTAAATGCAATATCCAATTTCGATGCATATCCTATGCCACGAGTTGACGAAATGTTAAACCGACTGGGTAAAGCCAAATATATTACCACACTGGATTTAACCAAAGGCTATTGGCAAATCCCGTTAACAGAAGCGTCAAAAGAGAAAACAGCCTTTGCTACACCTGTAGGTCTGTTCCAATTCCGGGTGCTGCCATTTGGGCTTCATGGGGCCCCTGCGACGTTCCAGAGGCTCATGGATCATATTCTTACCCCTCACGAACAGTATGCTTCTGCCTATCTAGATGATGTGGTCATTTATAGCACTGATTGGAATGACCACCTTGACAAAGTGGCTGCGGTTTTGAGGTCATTGAGGTCAGCAGGTCTCACAGCAAACCCAGCGAAGTGTATATTAGGGAAAACAGAAACTAGATACTTGGGCTATGTTTTGGGCAATGGCCTTATTAAGCCTTTGCAAGACAAGGTTGCAGCACTGGCTAAAATGCCTGTTCCTACCAATAAGAAGCAGGTCAGGGCATTTCTTGGCTTGGCTGGGTACTACAGAAAATTTGTGCCACATTTTTCTACCCTGGTAGCCCCTTTAACGGACTTGACCAAAAACTCTGCTCCAAACAAAGTGATTTGGACTCCTGAATGTGCTAAGGCATTTACCGAATTAAAACATACGCTCTGTGATCAGCCGGTGCTGCGCAGTCCTGATTTTGACAAAGAGTTTGTACTATATACGGATGCCTCAGAGGTGGGCTTAGGGGCTGTACTGTCCCAAGAATTTGATAGAGAGGAACACCCCATCCTCTATTTAAGCAGGAAACTACTTCCCAGAGAGAGAAATTTTGCCGTGATAGAGAAGGAATCTTTAGCAGTGAAATGGGCTGTTGACTCTCTGCGCTACTATCTGTTCGGCAGGCACTTTCTCCTTGTGACCGACCATGCTCCTCTACGTTGGCTTCACACCATGAAATCCAAGAATGCACGGCTCACTAGATGGTATTTGGAATTACAAACCTACTCCTTCAGTGTCCGGCATCGTCCCGGCAAGGAGCACCTGAATGCGGATTTCCTATCTAGGGATGTGTTTGGTGTGGGAGAGTGTGCCTGGGGGTCCACTCTAAGGGGGGAGGTGTGTGATGGGGTGTATATAAGGTTCCCTGAGGAAAGGGTTAACTTGACAGGATTGATCAGAACAGCAACACACACAATGGCTTGATGTTGTGATTGCTGGGGCTTTAAAAGAGACACGCCTATACAGGCACAGGAGGTTCATTTTTGGTGGATCTCCCCTCAGACAGACACAGCTCCTAAAGGCCTGTGATTTGAGGACACAATCTTTTGTTTTGTTACATTGATTGCTGGATAGAAGAGAAAGGTTTTTTTCTTCTTTTGTTTATTTGGTTGAACCAAGCAGCTGTGCCTGTATACACCTGTGCTTCAAGGAATAAAGATTGCTTGATGAAACACTTTTCCTGCTGTGGTGTTCACGTGACCAGGTCCACTCCATTACAGTCCTCCTCCTCCTCATCTGTCTCTACCCACACTGTATATCCTGCCATGTCATTGCCTACAACCTCCACCGACAGGGATGATGCTACAGTAATGGATGTACCAGCAGGTCCTTCCTCACAATGTGACATCATCCCAGCAGCTGAAGATTTACGCAATCAGATTACGTTGCCGCAGCTGCTGCAGTGAAAGAAAAATATAGTCCCAACCATCCCCAAGCACAGCGTCTAAATGCCAGCTTAGCAAAATTACTCGCATTGCAGCTTCTGCCTTTCCAGCTGGTGGACTCTGTTCCCTTCCGTGAATTTCCTGAATGTGCTGTACCACAGTGGCAGGCTCCAAAACGCCATTACTTTTCACGCAAGGCCATTCCAGCACTATACCAGCACGTGGAAGACAATGTTATCCAGTCATTGGGAAAGGCAGTCAGCAGCAAGGTGCATGTCACTTTAGACACGTGGTCCAGCAAGCATGGACAGGGTCGTTACATTTCCTTCACGGCCCACTGGGTAACTCTGATTGGAGCTGGGAGGGATCCAAGACGGGGCTCTGTGCTGGAGCTTGTTCATCCACCACGCCTCCAGAAAGCTGCTTGTATGAGGTCTGTCTGCTCCACCACCACCACCTCTTCCTCCTCCTCCTCCTCCTCCTCCTTTGTCTCTGGCGAAGTGGCAGTTAAACCGATGCCTGACAGGGTCTACGCAATGGCTCAAGCAAAAAGATGCCATACTGTGCTTGAGCTGGTTTGATTAGGGGACAGGAGCCACACCGGGTCAGAAATTTTGTCAGGTCTGCAGGGGCAGGTGCAGAGATGGTTAACACCACGCCAGCTTGAGCTGGGAATGATCGTCTGCGATAATGGCAGCAACCTTCTCTCCGCCCTACGCAAGGGTAAATTGACGCATGTACCATGCCTAGCACGTGTCCTAAATCTAGTGGTACAGCGTTTCCTAACAAAGTACCCAGGGCTGCCAGAACTTCTCATCCAGGCCAGAAAAGTCTGCAGCCACTTCAGACGGTCATTCCCAGCAAGCGTTCGCCTGGCAGAAATTCAAAGAGAATTCCACCTTCCCACAAACCGTCTGATCTGTGACATGCCCACCAGGTGGAACTCGACATTAGCAATGCTTCATCGTCCGCACAAGCAGCAGAGGGCCATCAACGAGTACCTGTGTGAGTATGGCACAAGGACAGGTTCAGGTCAACTTGTTTTTTTCCCCCACCCCCCGCAGTGGCTGATGATCAAGCATGCATGCACTGTACTGTCACCATTTGAGGAGGCAACGAGGATGGTGAGCAGGGACAGTGCATGCATCAGTGACACAATTCCTTTAGTGTTCCTGCTGGAGCACACTCTGCGGGGAATTATAGATGTGGCTCTAGAGGCAGAGCAGCGGGAGGAAGAGGAGGCCTTCCCTAGCTCTCAAGGCCCCAGTCTTTCCGCAGACAGCATTCCAGCGGGTCCTACTCAGATCAGACAGGAGGAGGATAAGGAGGAGAAGGACTATTTAAGTAGTGGGGGCATTGAAGGTGGGGATTCCTCAAGGGAGGGTTTTGTGTGCCCAGACACAGAAGGGCTTGTGCGTGGCTGGGAGGAGGAAGTGCACGATACGGTCATCCTCATTGACCAGGAAGACTCGTCAGCAAATGCCACCTCCAACCTACGCTGCATGGGCTCCCTAATGATGCAAAGCCTGCTAAAGGACCCCAGGATTCGTGCTATCAAGGAGAGGGATCATTACTGGTTGGCAACCCTTCTTGATCCACGATACAAGGGGAAAGTTGCAGAGCTCATCCTGCCCGCACAGAGGGAGCACAGGATGAAAAAACTTGAGGACGCTCTAAAGCAACACTTGTGTAACACCTTTCCAGGCACTGGTAGATTACCAAGTGCTGACACACGTGCTTCTGAGGCTGCGGGTGATCAGAGGAATAGCGGTGAAGGCCAGGGCCACTTGACTGATGCTTTTTTACATTTTTATTCCACGACGCCCAAGGACGTCAAATGTAGGCACCCATTGCCAGCGTCTTCACCATATGGTGCAGGACTACCTAGGGGCAAGGGCAGACCTGGATACCTTTCCAGCAGATGATCCACTGGCTTACTGGGTGTTGAGATTTGATCACTGGCCAGAACTTAGCCAATATGCTATGCAGCTACTAGGTTGCCCTTCATCTAGCGTGCTTTCTGAAAGGACGTTCAGTGCCGCTGGAGGTTTTGTCACAGACAAAAGAATGCGTCTGTCCACCGACTCTGTAGACCGGCTGAAATTTATAAAAATGAATCAGTCCTGGATCAGCAGCTATCAATCCCCTGATGCTGAAGTAATGGAATAGATCGGGGATGTCCTCTTCTGCATTCACAAAACCTCCAGCACTGAACTCTTCCACAATACCACAAAAGGGTTACGGTGTGAAGGCACTTGCTGCCATGAAAGGCACAATATTTGGCTGCACTGACGCCTGTGCCAGATTTATATCATTTTATTTTTTTGAACCGCAGGGTCCAACCCTGCACTCTTCCACAATACCACACAGGGGTTACTGTATGATGATACCTGCTGGCCTGGCATTAAAGGCACAATATCTGGGAGCACTGACGCCCATTAACAGATAAAAAAAAACTTTTCAATATAGGACCACATGGTCCACCCCTGCACTCTTCCACAATACCACAGAGGGGTTAGGCTAGGGTCAGATGAGCGCATTTTCTACGGACTGTGCGTCCGTGCAGTACGGACGTACTTACTGACTGACGACAAGGTAGTGGCCACACAGTCGGTTTTTTTCACTGATGTATTTTTTGACTGATGTAGCATGGAAAATAAATTACAATGAAAGAACATTCTGTCCGTCAAAAATGCTGGGCGTATAAATGCAGTCCGTCTGACCTTGTTGCATCACTCACACACAAAGCTATGCGGACGTTGTGGACGTGGCGTACTTTGCACGTCCGTTCTAGCAGTATTACGTTCTTGATTAACCTGCGTCCGTTTGCAGCGTCCGTCAGCCCCCGCACTTCTGTGCGGACGTACTTCATGTGTGGGGCTCCATTTAACACAATTGTATGCTATCACGGACATACTTATGTGCCGGCAACACGGACGTTAACACTGCGTTCGTCTGACCCCAGCCTTACTGTATGATGATACTTGCTGGCCTGGCAGTCTTGCACCAAAGGCCAAATATCTGGGTGCACTGACGCCTTAACCAGATGCATATCTTTTTAATATAGGACCGCAAGGTTCACCCCTGCACTCTTCCACAATACCACAGAGGGGTTACTGTATGATGATACCTGCTGGCCTGGCATTAAAGGCAGAATATCTGGGTGCACTGACGCCCATTACCAGATCAAAAACTTTTCAATATAGGACCACATGGTCCACCCCTGCACTCTTCCACCATACCACAGAGGGGTTACTGTATGATGATACTTGCTGCCCTGGCAGTCTTGCACCAAAGGCAGAATATCTGGTGCACTGACGCCCATTCCCAGATTCATATCTTTTTAATATAGGACCGCATGGTCCACCCCTGCATTCTTCCACAATACCACAGAGGGGTTACTGTATGATAGTACTTGCATGCCTGGCACTAAAGGCACAATATCTGGGTGCACTGCCACTGACGCTTGTATCAGATTCATATCCTCAGAGGGGTTACGGTGTGACGGCACTGATGCCGACGCTAAAAGCCCAATTTTAAAGCACCTATTGTTACTTTCATCCAAAGCCGGCATAAGTTTCACAATAATTTAGCCAAAAAAATCACTAAACTTTTTCTGCGCGTCCTAAAATGTCTTTTCATACAGACTGCCGCCCCACACAGTTGTTTATGGATAGATTAAAGGAAAAGCATTTACCGTCATATGAAACGTAATTTTTTTGTTTTTAAGTGTTTCTATACATCCTAGAAATCCGCCACTTCACGGGCAGGTTATGGGGACCTCCTAGGCACGATATTTGAAGGAATTTTTGGTTTTTATTTTTAACCCTTATTTCATGGAAAACTCACTGTCCCTTTAAAAACGTTTTTTTTTAAACTTTTTGTCCTTGTTTCCTGTCCCCCCGGGCACTACCCGGACCCCATACACCTTTTATGGCAAATATGTAGCATATATGCCCTCTTGGAGGGCACTCTAAAATACCTAATTTTCAGCCCCATTGACTTGCATGGGGTTCGGGTTCGGGTTCGGTCCCGAACAAATGGGAAGTTCGGGTTCGGGCTCGAACCGAACTCGGGTAGTGTTCGGGTCATCCCTAGTGAAGATGACATTGATGATGAGGTCACTGACTCCACCTGGGTGCTAGATCGAACTGAGGAATCAAGTGAGGAGGAGGAGGAGCAGCAAACACAAGGCACAACATCCTCTGTGACCAACCGTAGCACTAGCCAGTCCAAGGCATCAGATGTCAGAGCTGCTCTGGTGCAGAGCGCTGTTGTCTCAAAGAACACATGCAGGAACTCTGCTGTCTGGGAGTTCTTTAAGAAATGTGCAGCAGACCCCATCGTTTCTATTTGTAATCTATGTCAGAGGAGGCTGAAGCGTGGGATAAACACCGGACACTTGGGTACCACGTGCTTGAGGCGACATATGACCACCCGCCATGCATCCTGTTGGCGCAAAACTTTGCGTAGGCCCTCCTCCTCATCTGTCTCTACCCCCACTGTGTGTCCTGCCATGTCATTGCCTACAACCTCCACTGACAGGGATGATGCTACAGTAATGGATGTACCAGGTCCTTCCTCACAATATGACATCCTCCCAGCAGCTGAAGATTTACGCAGTCAGATTACATTGCTGCAGCTGCTGCAGCATAAGAAAAAATATAGACCCAACCATCCCCAAGCACAGCGTCTAAATGCCAGCTTAACAAAATTACTTGCATTGCAGCTGCTGCCTTTCCAGCTGGTGGACTCTGCTCCCTTCCGTGAATTTGATGAATGTGCTGTACCACAGTGGCAGGTTCCAAAACGCCATTACTTTTCACGCAAGGCCATTCCAGCACTATACCAGCACGTGGAAGACAATGTTATCCAGTCATTGGGAAAGGCAGTCAGCAACAAGGTGCATGTGACTTTAGACACGTGGTCCAGCAAGCATGGACAGGGTCGTTACATTTCCTTCACGGCACACTAGGTAACTCTGATTGTAGCTGGGAGGGATCCAAGACGGGGCTCTGTGCTGGAGCTTGTTCATCTAACACGCCTCCAGAAAGCTGCTTGTATGAGGTCTGTCTGCTCCACCACCACCACCTCTCCCTCTTCCTCCTCCTCCTCCTCCTCCTTCTCTGTCTCTGGTGAAGTGGCAGTTAAACCCACACCTGACAGGGTCTACGCAATGGCTCAAGCAAAAAGAAGCCACACTGTGCTTGAGCTGGTTTTTTTAGGTGACAGGAGCCACACCAGGTCAGAAATTCTGTCAGCTCTGCAGGGCCAAGTGCAGAGATGGTTAACACCTGTCACGGTTCCCAGATCCCACCACGCAGTACTTAACACCCCACACTCCACAGAGCCCAGAAGCTACCAACAGAGTAGCCGTGAAAGATCTCTAACTGTCTGGTCCTCAGAATTGGCCAGGTAAACTAGCTAGACAGAAAGGGTTAACAACACAGGGAGTAGTCAGCCGAGCCAGAATCAGGAATACAGAGTTCAGAATGGTCAAATGGAATAGCCGGGTCGATATCAGAGCAATGGCGTAGTACAAGAAAATGGTCTAGGGCAACAGAAGGCAGAATAGTCAGAAACAAGCAGAGGTCAATAACGGGTTAATTCAATGTAGCAGTCAGGTACAAGGAGCTCAGGTATGGATAACCACGATCTGGCAACTGCTGAGAAAACACTGAGGGTTTTTAAAGACCTTCACCAGGCCACGCCCCCCACTCAAGCCGCGCCTCATGCAACCACCTCCCTGCCTGTCTCCATTTAAACTGGGCATTGGTCAGCGAGCAGCATCAGACATGCTGTCCTCAAGCACACAGGTAGGGCTGGAAGCTCCCAACGTTACAGTACCCCCCTCTCCACGGGAGGCCACTGGACGAGCGGCAGGACGACCACCAGGGCGAGCGGCAGGACGACCACCAGGGCGAGCGGCAGGACGACCACCAGGGCGAGCTGCAGGACGACCACCAGGGCGATCGGGGTGTGAGGCATGGAACGCCCTAACCAACCTAGAGGCAGACATGTCGGAAGCTGGAATCCAGGACCGGTCTTCTGGACCATAACCCACCCAATCGACCAAGTACTGCAGAGCGCCCCTGCACAGCCTAGAATCCAAAACCCTCCTAACCTCATACTCAGATTCACCATCAACCTGAATAGGTGGAGGAGGAGGAACGACCCGCGTGTACCTGTTACACAACTATGGCTTCAGTAGGGAGGTGTGGAAGACGTTGTGCATGCGAAGATGTTTAGGAAGGGCAAGAGCATAAGCCACAGGATTAATGCGGCGAATGATCTTATATGGACCTATAAACCGAGGTGCCATTTTCATAGAAGGCACCCGCAACTTCACGTTCCTAGTGGACAACCAAACTCTATCCCCCACGTTATAGGAGGGAGCTTGTAACCTATGCCTGTCAGCCTTGCGTTTCTGGACAGCAACATTGCGCTCCATATTTTCTCGAATCTGTCTCCAAATCTCTTGCAGTTGAGTGAGATGGTCATCGAGAGCTGGGATGGTCTGTTCAGTAAACTGAAGCGGTAGAGCCGGAGGGAAAAAACCATAGATGGCAGAAAAAGGAGAGTGGCCAGTGGTCTCGTTAACGGCGTTATTACGTGCATACTCAGCCCAGGGCAACAACTCCGACCAATTGTCTTGTTGTTGTGTGGTAAAGCAACGTATGTACTGCTCGAGACCCTGATTTGCCCTCTCTGCTGCCCCATTGGTTTGTGGATGATATGCTGAAGAGAAGGCCAATCGCACCCCCATCTCTGCACAGAAAACCCTCCAGAAACGAGAGACGAACTGGGCTCCTCTGTCAGAGACTATTTCAGACGGAACCCCATGTATTCGTACAATCTCTCTAGCAAAGACGACCGCCAGTTCTTTGGCCGTAGGAAGCTTAGGTAGAGGGACAAAATGAGCCATTTTGGAGAAGCGGTCTACAACTGTCAGAACCACAGTATGACCCTTGGACTTCGGCAAGTCCACAATAAAATCCATAGATAGATGAGACCAAGGCCTCTTAGGCATGGGTAAAGGCTGCAATAGACCGACAGGCAAGGATTTACTGGTTTTGCTTCTGGCACAGACTTGACAAGCCAAAACAAACAGACGTATGTCCTGTCGCATGGTGGGCCACCAGAACTGTCTGGAGATACTGGTAAGAGTCTTAGTAATACCAGGATGACCTGCTGGTTTAGAATCATGAAACATTATGAGTAATTCTTGTCTTTCCTTTTCAGGTACAAACAACATATCTGGAGGCTTGTCAGGTGGAGCCCCTACTTGAACTGCCTGGAGGCGTTCCAGGAAAGGCGAGGAGACAGACAAGACTGTGGAAGCCACAATACGTTCAGGAGGAACTATAGGATTGTGGTCTTGTGTATTAGACTTATACGGGTCATATTGACGCGATAAGGCATCAGCCTTTACATTGCGGTCACCTGGTCTGTAAGTCAATACAAAATTAAACCGAGACAGTAGCTAGGACCACCTGGCCTGTCTCGCGTTCAAACGTTTAGCATCCCCGATGTACGTAAGGTTCTTATGATCAGTAATTATCAACAAAGGGTCAAGAGTACCTTCCAACAAATGTCTCCACTCTGATAGGGCAGACACAATAGCAAGCAATTCTCTGTTACCAATATCATAATTGCGTTCTGCTGGTGATAATTTTCTTGTAAAGAACCCACAAGGATGTAGAGGTTTTCCTGGAGACTCTCTTTGAGACAGGACAGCCCCAATGCCTATCTCGGAAGCATCAACCTCAAGAACAAACGGAATCCTGGGATCAGGATGCCGTAACACGGGAGCGGAAGTGAAAGCTTATTGAGGGCTTCGAATGCTTGTTTGGATTGAGAAGACCAGATCTGGTTCTTCAGACCTTTACGTGTCATATTAATGATAGGGGAGGCTACAGCGGAATAATTCTTGATAAATTTCCTATAATAGTTGGAAAACCCCAGAAACCTCTGTATGGCCTTGAGACCTTGAGGGAGAGGCCATTCTGAGATGGCCGTGAGTTTAGAAGGATCCATCTCAAAACCTTCTGGAGTGATAATATGCCCAAGGAATTTCACAGTAGTAATGTCGAATAAACACTTCTCTAGTTTGCAATAAAGACCATTGTCCAGTAATTTTGCTAATACCTGTCTGACATGTGCATGGTGGGTTTTCAGATCGGGAGAGTAAATCAATATATCGTCTAGGTATACTATAACAAAGGTTTGTAAGAAATCTCTGAGCACATCATTAATAAAATCCTGGAATACCGCTGGAGCATTACAAAGACCGAAAGGCATGACCAAGTATTCATAATGCCCACTCCTGGTGTTAAATGCTGTTTTCCACTCATGCCCCTCTTTTATATGTATCAGGTTGTAAGCCCCTCTTAAATCAAGTTTTGTGTATACTGCTGACCCCCTTAACCTGTCGAAAAGTTCTGATATGAGAGGGATAGGGTACACGTTCTTAATGGTGATCTTGTTAAACCCCCTATAATCGATACACGGGCGTAAATCTCCCTCTTTTTTAGACACAAAAAAGAACCCAGCCCTTGCTGGAGAAGAGGAACGTCGGATAAAACCTCTCTCCAAATTCTCCTTTATGTACTCCTCCATAATTTGGTTCTCCTTTATGGAAAGAGGATATACTTTGCCTCGAGGAGGCATGGTACCAGGATGAATATCAATGGCACAATCATATGGTCTATGTGGAGGCAGTTTCTCTGCCTCTCTTTTATCAAATACAGCCCTGAGGTCGGCGTATTGGTCAGGAACCTCTGTAGACAATGGAGGAGCTGTGGGTGTGTTCAGGGCACCGACATGCTGAATGGGTATTAAACAAGTCCCAAAACAAGCAGGACTCCAAGACAGTATCTCTCCCTTAGCCCAATCAATAACAGGATTATGTTCCACCAACCAAGGGAAACCAAGTACAACAGGATTGGAAGGTGTTTGGATAACTTGAAATATGATTTCTTCTTTATGCAAGAGACCAGTGGTAAGAACCAATGTAACCGTATCGTGAGTAATCCTAGGGCAGGATAACGGTCTACCGTCTATGGCTTCGACGGCTAAGGGTGTCTCTCTTACAACCAGAGGTAGAGAAATGGAAGAAGCGTAGATAACATCGATAAAGTTGCCAGCAGCCTTAGAATCCAAAAAAGCGGTAGTATGTGTGGTCTTGGTCTCCCAAGCCAAGGATACTGGTAACATAAGTTTAGTGTCTTTGACAGGAGACATGCACGTCACACCCAAGGCCTGTCTCCTCAGCTGCCTTAGGTGCGGTAGTTTTTCCGGCTTATCATACATTTTAGGACGAGTAGGACATTGAAATCGTACATGACCCCCCAGACCACAATACAGGCACAATCCCTCACGAAAACGCCTTGTTCTCTCTTCCTCTGTAAGCCTAGTACGGCCTAGTTGCATAGGCTCAGAGGGAGGAGATGACTCTCTTGGTGGTGCCTGAAAGACAGGGGCCAACCTCGGTAACAGTCTCTTGGGCTTCTCTCTTGGAGTCCTTCTGTCCCTTATCTGATTATCCAGATCTATACAATAAACAATGAGTTCACACAATACCTCAGGTAGTTTACGTGGAGCCAATTCATGCATCAATGACTCTGATAACCCCTCCATAAAAGCCAGAACCAGTGTCTCATTTGTCCAGTTCACATCAGAGATCAAGGTTTTAAATTCTATGGCATAATCAGAAACAGTCCTGTTCCCTTGACGTATGCGGAACAAGGATTTGCCAGCTACCGTGGCCTTTCTGGTAGGATTAAATGTACGTTGTAACTCGGCTATGAATTCTTTATAATCCCGTATGATAGGCTTCTCTGCCTCCCATAACGGAGTCGCCCATGTCAATGCTCTGCCAGACAGATGATTAATAATGAACCCCACTTTGGTAATGTCAGAGAAAAACATCTGTGGATTTAATTTAAAATGAATATCCACATGGACCAAAAATCCCCGGCACTCTGAGGGAGTACCGTCAAACCTCATAGGAGCGGTCATGTGTACCTGGGATGTCTGAACGACAGGGGACACAGGTATATCAAGCGGGGGTACAACCCCAGCTGGTTCCAGGTGAGCCGTACGAGTCAGGATAGTTTGTAAGGCAATAGCAAACTGATCCATCCTATGATCCTGCTCATCCTGTCTGGATACAAAGTTAGCCAAGTGCTGTGTTAAGTCTGCGGGATCCATAGTGGCCAGATCGTAATGTCACGGTTCACAGATCCCACCACGCAGTACTTAACACCCCACACTCCACAGAGCCCAGAAGCTACCAACAGAGTAGCCGTGAAAGATCTCTAACTGTCTGGTCCTTAGAATTGGCCAGGTAAACTAGCTAGACAGAAAGGGTTAACAACACAGGGAGTAGTCAGCCGAGGCAGAATCAGGAATACAGAGTTCAGAATGGTCAAATGGAATAGCCGGGTCAATATCAGAGCAGTGGCGTAGTACAAGAAAATGGTCTAGGGCAACAGAAGGCAGAATAGTCAGAAACAAGCAGAGGTCAATAACGGGTTAATTCAATATAGCAGTCAGGTACAAGGAGCTCAGGTATGGATAACCACGATCTGGCAACTGCTGAGAAAACACTGAGGGTTTTTAAAGACCTTCACCAGGCCACGCCCCCCACTCAAGCCGCGCCTCATGCAGCCACCTCCCTGCCTGTCTCCATTTAAACTGGGCATTGGTCAGCGAGCAGCATCAGACATGCTGTCCTCAAGCACACAGGTAGGGCTGGAAGCTCCCAACGTTACAACACCATGCCAGCTTGAGCTGGGAATGATCGTCTATGATAATGGCAGCAACCTTCTCTCCGCCCTACGCAAGGGTAAATTGACGCATGTACCATGCCTAGCACACGTCCTAAATCTAGTAGGCTTGTGCACCGATTTTTTTTTTGGTTCGATTCGGTTTGATTTTTCGGATTTTTAAACTTTTCGATTCGGCTCGTTTCGACCGATTTCGGTTTCGATTCGATTCGGTTCGGCCCGTTTTTCGGGTACATTTTTTTTTCGGAATATCGACCATTTTTCGTATTTTCGTGTCACTGTGCTCGGTTTTTGTATCGACTTTTCGTAATTTCGGAAATTTTCATTTTTCGGAATTGCACATTTTTCGGGATATCAACCATTTTTCGTATTTTTCGTGTCATTTTGCCCGTTTTTGTATCGACTTTTCGTTTTTTCGAAAAATTTTCATTTTTCAGAAAATTTTCGTTTTTACAAAATTTTCGTTTTTCGGAACATCTGTTCTCGTTTGACACATTTCAAGTCCATTCGAAAAATCCAAAAATATTTAGTTTCGGCTCGGAAAACATTTCGGATCTGAAATTTTCGGATCTAAAATTTTTCGGAAATTCGGCCGCATCCGAAAACACGAATTGGGAAATTTCGTGAAAATTCCGAAATTCCGAAACCCGAAACGCACATCCCTAAAATCTAGTGGTACAACGTTTCCTAACAAAGTACCCAGGGCTGCCAGAGCTTCTCAGCCAGGCCAGAAAAGTCTGCAGCCACTTCAGATGGTCATTCCCAGCAAGCGTTCGCCTGGCAGAAATTCAAAGAGAATTCCACCTAACCACAAACTGTCTGATCTGTGACATGCCCACCAGGTGGAACTCGACATTAGCAATGCTGCAGCATCTGCACAAGCAGCAGAGGGCCATCAACGAGTACCTGTGTGAGTATGGCACAAGGACAGGTTCAGGTCAACTTGGTTCCCCCCCCCGCAGTGGCTGATGATCAAGGATGCATGCACTGTACTGTCACCATTTGAGGAGGCAACGAGGATGGTGAGCAGGGACAGTGCATGCATCAGTGACAATTCCTTTAGTGTTCCTGCTGGAGCACACTCTGCGGGGAATTATAGATGTGGCTCTAGAGGCAGAGCAGCAGGAGGAAGAGGAGGCCTTCCCTAGCTCCACAAGGCCCCAGTCTTTCCGCAGACAGCATTCCAGCGGGTCCTACTCAGATCAGACAGGAGGAGGAAGAGGAGGAATATTTAAGTAGTGGGGGCATTGAAGGTGGGGATTCCTCAAGAGAGGGTTTTGTGTGCCCAGAAACAGAAGGGCTAGTGCGTGGCTGGGAGGAGGAAGTGCATGATACGGTCATCCTCATTGACCAGGAAGACTCGTCAGCAAATGCCACCTCCAACCTACACTGCATGGGCTCCATAATAATGAAAAGCCTGCTAAAGGACCCCAGGATTCGTGCTATCAAGGAGAGGGATCATTACTGGTTGGCAACCCTTCTTGATCCACGATACAAGGGGAAAGTTGCAGAGCTCATCCTGCCCGCACAGAGGGAGCACAGGATGAAAAAACTTGAGGACGCTCTAAAGCGACACTTGTGTAACACCTTTCCAGGCACTGGTAGATTACCAAGTGCTGACACAAGTGCTTCTGAGGCTGCGGATGATCAGAGGAATAGCGGTGAAGGCCAGGGCCGCTTGACTGATGCATTTTTAAATTTTTTTAGTCCACGACGCCCAGGGACGTCAAATGTAGGCACCCATTGCCAGCGTCTTCACCATATGGTGCAGGACTACCTAGGGGCAAGGGCAGACCTGGATACCTTTCTAGCAGATGATCCACTGGCTTACTGGGTGTTGAGATTGGATCACTGGCCAGAACTTAGCCAATATGCTATGCAGCTACTAGGTTGCCCTTCATCCAGCGTGCTTTCTGAAAGGACGTTCAGTGCCGCTGGAGGTTTTGTCACAGACAAAAGAGTGCGTCTGTCCACCGACTCTGTAGACCGGCTGACATTTATAAAAATGAATCAGTCCTGGTTCAGCAGCTATCAACCCCCTGATGCTGACGTAACGGAATAGATTGGGGATGTCTTCTGCATTCACAAAACCTCCAGCACTGAACTCTTCCACAATACCACAAAAGGGTTACGGTATGAATGCACTTGCTGCCATGAAAGGCGCAATATTTGGCTGCACTGACGCCTTGACCAGAATCATATCTTTTTATTATAGGACCATATGATCCACCCCTGCATTCTTCCACAATACTAAAGAGGGGTTACTGTATGATGATACTTGCTGGCCTGGCACCAAAGGCACAATATCTGGGTGCACTAACGTCTTGACCAGAATCATATCTTTTTAATATAGGACCACATGGTCCACCCCTGCATTCTTCCACAATACTACAGAGGTGTTACTGTATGATGATACTTGCTGGCCTGGCAGTCTTGCACCAAAGGCAGAATATCTGGGTGCACTGACGCCTTTACCAGATGCATATCTTTTAAATATAGGACCGCAAGGTTCACCCCTGCATTCTTCCACAATACCACAGAGGGGTTACTGTATGATAGTACTTGCAGGCCTGGCACCAAAAGCACAATATTTGGGTGCACTGCCACTGACGCCTGTATCAGATTCATATCCTCAGAGGGGTGACGGCACTGTTGGGGACGCTAAAGGACCAATTTTGAAGCACCTATTGTTACTTTCATCCAAAGCCTGCATAAGTTTCACAATAATTTAGCCCAAAAAATCAGTAAACTTTTTCTGCGTGCCCGAAAATGTCTCCTCTTTTCATACAGACTGCCGCCCCAAGCAGTTGTTTATGGATAGATTAAAGGAAAAGCATTTACTGTCATTTGAAACATAATTTTTTGGTTTTTAAGTGTTTCTATACATCCTACAAATCCGCCACTTCAAGGGCAGGTTATGGGGACCTCCTAGGCACGATATTTGAAGGAATTTTTCATTTTTATTTTTAACCCTTATTTCATGGAAAACTCACTGTCCCTTTAAAAACGTATTTTTTTAAACTTTTTGTCCTTGTTTCCTGTCCCCCAGGGCACTACCCGGACCCCCATACACCTTTTATGGCAAATATGTAGCATATATGCCCTCTTGGAGGGCACTCTAAAAACTGAATTTTCAGCCCCATTGACTTGCATGGGGTTCGGGTTCGGACCCGAACATTTGGAAAAATTCGAGTTCGGGGGGTGTTCGGCTCATCCCTAATCAACAGCAGTAGGTGAGGTGGAAAAGGCTGTACATGATGGACGCACGTCTTTTTTTCAGCCTGTGTAACAATGCAACTATTGTGTGTGAAGGAAATATTCTTAATTTTAATAAAAATTGTTAATTGTAATTTTGCATCATATCGGTAGGGTTTTCGATATATGAAGCTCTTCCAAACTGTCTACCACTAAGAAAATGTACATTTCAATATAGAAAGTGCTGCAGTTTCCTTTATTTCACTTGACAAGTGACATATCCTTTATTAGAAAGTTACGGACACAAAACCAGCCGTATTCAAAAGGTTATATGGGTGATAGAGGTATGATCGATAAAGAAAGTGAAAGAGAAAGAAAGAGCCAACACTTTTTTCCTACTGAAAACCTTGTTAGTTCTTAGGGATTATTTAGTGTCCACCACCATTTGATTGAAGATAACCCTAGTTGCAAACAGTGGTAAAAAAAATGTTGTTGCAACTTCGGTGAGCTTTGGCTGTCCAGAGAAGGAAAATTAAACAGCAGGTGAACTGATGATGAACTGATGAAGCCGCACGTTCGGTGACTTTTCATTCTCTTCAATTCAGTGCGATTCGGCGATCCTATTTCGGCGACCCTGCGGTGTATTCAGCAAGCACCACAGGGCCGTCGTAGTGCAGGGAAAAGCTGCCGCAAACCCGCGGAACACTCACCGCATAACCCGGCGAACGCACACCGAAACCCGCAAAAACATCTGGATTAACTCCGCCGAACACGCCGGGGATACCCGAGCAGCCGCCGATCACAGCGCAGAGCAGTCGCTGGAAAAAGCCGACACCGCAGTCAAATGAAGTAAAAAAAACCAAAAGAAAGTACACTTAAATGTTTGAAAAGTGAAACGCTGTTTGCAAAGAAACTACAGAACGAAAATGTCTGAAATTTACATATAAGATCCAATGAATGATAATAAAAAGGGCTGTTACAGAAAAAAACGATTTAAAAAAAAAGGAAAAACAATTTCACAACAAAATCCAGAAAAATGCCTAAAAGATCCTAAACAATCTACAGTTGTGTTCAAAATTATTCAACCCCCAATGCTGTAAAGGGTTTTAGGGAATTTAGTGTACATTTGTAATTGTATTCAGAATGAAATCCTACAAGGACTTTTTAAAGAACCATATGCAACTAAAATGACATCAATTGGTTTTGTAATACAGTAGTAAATGTTTCTTTTGTGAATTCTTCATTGACACAATTATTCAACCCCTTAAAGACTACCACTCTGAAGAACAGAGGTTCACTCAAGTGTTTTCAATCAGGTATTGAAAACACCTGTGGATGTCACGGAGCAGCAATAAAGCATAATAAGCACCAATTAGGCAGCTTTAAAATGACTGTGATACTCAGCTCCTTCTAGACATTTACTGGTGTGCTTACAAACATGGTGAAGTCAAGAGAATGGTCCAGGAAGACAAGAGAAGAGGTGATTACTCTTCACAGGAAGGGCAATGGCTATAAGAAGATTGCAAAGATGTTAAACATACCAAGAGAGACCATAGGAAGCATCATTCGCAAATTCAAGGCAAAGGGCACTGTTGAAACGCTACCTGGTCGTGGCAGAAAGAAGATGCTGACTTCGACTGCTGTGCGCTACCTGAAGTGTAGAGTGGTGAAAAGTCCCTGTGTGACTGCTGAGGAACTGAGAAAAGATTTGTCATATGTGGGTACTGAAGTTTCAGCTCAGACAATACGGCGCACACTGCGTAATGAAGGCCTCCATGCCAGAACTCCCAGGCGCACCCCCTTGCTGTCTCCAAAGAATAAGAAGAGTCGACTGCAGTATGCCAAAAGTCATGTGGACAAACCACAGAAGTTTTGGGATAGTGTTCTGTGGACTGATGAAACAAAATTAGAACTGTTTGGGCCTATGGATCAACGCTATGTTTGGAGGAGGAAGAACAAGGCCTATGAAGAAAAGAACACCTTGCCTACTGTGAAGCATGGCAGGGGGGTCAATCATGCTTTGGGGCTGTTTTGCTTCTGCAGGTACAGGGAAGCTTCAGCGTGTGCAAGGTACCATGAATTCTCTTCAGTACCAGGAGATATTGGATGACAATGTGATGCAGTCCGTCACAAACCTGAGGCTTGGGAGACGTTGGACCTTTCAACAGGACAATGATCCCAAGCATACCTCCAAGTCCACTAGAGCATGGTTGCAGATTAAAGGCTGGAACATTTTGGAGTGGCCATCGCAGTCACCTGACTTAAATCCGATTGAGAACCTCTGGTGGGACTTAAAGAAAGCAGTTGCAGTGCGCAAGCCTAAGAATGTGACTGAACTGGAGGCTTTTGCCCATGACGAATGGGCAAAGATATCCGTAGATCGCTGCAAGACACTTGTGTCAAGCTATGCTTTACGTTTAAAAGCTGTTATAACTGTAAAAGGATGTTGTACTAAGTACTAAGATTGAATGTCACTTGGGGGTTGAATAAAACTGATAATGATGTGAGCACAGAAAAGACATTTGTGGTTATTTCATTATAAATGTTATGTTATATTTGTCTGACCTACACGTGCCTCTTTGATTTAATTGTAAGCAAGATGACTGAATGATCAAAATCAATGTCAAACTGGCCAAAACACTCAATTTCAGTGGGGGTTGAATAATTTTGAACACAACTATATAAATAAAGAGACTTTTTACAGCAGAATATAATAATAAACGGTTTATTAGATATTGAATTAAAACGGGAATATTTTTAACATTGACGCCTATGGGATTCGCCTGAATAAACCTGTCAAATTAAACCACCGATTGGTAGGGCAATTTGGCAACTTTTCACTGCTGGGTTTTGTTCTCTGAATAAACGAAGCATTGCTTCTCTATGGGGATTTCACTGCCCTCGAACAGGCACCGAACAGGCACCGTATGTGCAGGCAATTCGCCAACATTTGGCAAACTGCCTGCTCTCTGAATAGTTGAATGGCCAGGAAAGGTAACCGAATGCTGAATTTCAGCGTATAGTTACCTTTCGGCCACAATTCAGAGCTCTTTAAATAACCCTGTATAACAATCCAAGAATAACGTTATAGGGGTTAGCCACAAAGTGCCGGTATTTTCTGGTGTTGCAGCGCTGACAAATTCCAGCATTTCACAAAACTAAACTCCACAGGCTGACCGGAGAAGCTGCACTGCGAAAATGGCGCATTTATCAGCATTTCTCAATAGTATTTGCAACACCAGCAAACACTGACACATTGTAAAAAAAACATAAACATTCCAGTCATGGATCATCATAACGAGAGGGAATTCATTTTAATTAAATACTATAAACATAGTAAAATAAAAAGTTACCAGATGTCAGGAGCAATAGAGCAGCCAACATGGCACAGTCTTCTATAACAGCTTTCCGGATAATCGTCTGTATCTTCTTCGGCAGCGTGTTGAATATGCCCGAGCTGTTCCCTACTTATGGTTAGTTCCTGATTTTAACTCGAAGGCATCAATTCTAAACCATTCAGGGAATCATACCCAGTACATGTTTATTCCATTCCTTCCAAGTGCAAACTCACAGTCTTACTGGGCTGATTATTAACAAGGAATCGGTATATGACGTTCAGACACATGCTACAAGATTACGAGCGCATAATTGTGGGAATAATTGACGACAATTATGTAATAAAAAATAGTTTGGCGTGATATTTTTTAAACTACCAAGTAGGGCTGCAAATAAAGTTTATTGTCCTAAATCGATTAGTTGGCTGATGTTTTTTTTTTCATCCGATGAATCGATTAATCTAATAAATAAATCTTTTGTTTACTTAAAGGAACACTGTAAAAATCAATCTGTGACAGAACACAATGTCACGGTGTGATTTGGAGGGGCTGTGCGCTAGCCTCCTGCCCAGAGACTATGGCCCGTGAAAGAGACTATTGGGGGAACTGGTGGACCTTTTAAATGTATTTGGTTTTCACTATTTTATATATCTGCCTATTAACAAAAGATTTCTGATGTCTGTGTGTTATTCCCTGTATAGTGTAGATCTCTGTATTAGTACCTACTATTGTGTAAATTCTCTCTGTAAGAAATTCCTTTCGTTTACCCTTTCCTTCTCCTTCCCCCATTCTCCATTGTTTGAAGGTCCTGTGTAGCTATCTGATCTGTGGTGTTGTCTGTTTGATTGTATGCAAATGTACTGGTCCTTGACTCTCTTTGAATAAACAGTCAGTTCTATTCTGACCAAGCTTGAAGACACGACTCATGTTTTGGGGAACCAGGAACCTTCTGCCCACTGTGCCAAGGAAAGGTTCCAGGGCTACAGCTTCAGTTTATTTCTGGGGGTGCTAGCCAGGCTCTCTACATGCACCGGGGCTTGAGCTGCAGCTGAGGTACAAGAGAAAGGTGTGAGAGTCACGAGGAGAAACTGGGTGTCCAGCGAGGACGCAGCATTTGGCAAATGTGACCCTGTCCGGGCACAGAGATCTGTTGCACAATCCCCCTCTTTTTTTTCTTTTCCGCAATTTGCATAGTGTATGTAACTTTTGGACATATACACAAATTGTGTATCTCGCATATGTGCATACATCTCACACACTAAGTACACAAGTGCCTGGTGAGAGTGATGGATTGATGATATGCGTTCAGCTCTTGTCCATGTCTGCTTTCTCCCTGAACAAACTCTTGTATGAGCGCTTTGATGGATATATCAGCACATAAAGCGGGTGAGAAAGGTGTGGAAAATGTCCCTTTAACCCCTTAGTGACCGGGCGGTTTTACACAAATCCGTCTTTTAGTGACCGCTGCTGTTTTTATGTTTCTGCGCTGTTAGTGTTTAGGTCAAATTTTCCTCTTACTCGTTTATTCAACCCACACATATTATACACCCTTTTTCCCGCCATTAAATGGACTTTCTAGAAATACCATTATTTCCATCATATCGAATAATTTACTATAAAAAAAATATGAAATATGAGGAACAAAATGGTAAAAACACACTTTTTTGTAATTTAATCCCCAAAATCTACAACCACCCAAAACGACCCCGGCTAAATAGGTTCAAAATTTTGTCCCGAGACTAGAAATACCCAATTTTTACATGCGTTTGCTTTTTAACCCCTTCACTGCTGAGACAGTTCACCTATGTGCACTGCGCTCATTCTGACCATTTTGTGCTAATTATTTTTAGATGACAGCCTAGGTCCCATTTAATTAACCCCCCCCAGACAAAAAAACTTTTTTAAAAAAAATCATTTTTTTATTTTATTTAATTTTTTTAATATTTTTTTTTTATTTAATTTTTTTTAAAAAAAATCATTTTTTTATTTTATTTAATTTTTTTAATATTTTTTTTTTATTTAATTTTTTTTAAAAAATTTTTTAAAACCAAACCTGGTCAATAATCAGGCCTTTCAAACGATGGCAAATATGACCATCTAGCTGCCATGGATCAGGAGATAAAGGGATCCTTAGGATCCCCTTATCTCTACATGGCAGCTAGAGGGTTAACTGGCCCACTGACATCCTCACACATATGGTGAGGTTGTCAGTGGGTGGGGGGGGACCTGGAGGCTTGGCTGACATTCAAGATGTCAGCCCCCTCCAGGTTTGAATCGCGTTTTGGCGCCAATTGGCACCGCAACGTGATCCGGCGGCGAAACGGTTAATGCCATACACCGCTGGAAAGGGGAGGCTCTCCCCTCTCCAGCGGTGCAAACGGCATCTCCCTAGCATCAATGGTTGGGGAGATAGAGGGCTCCAAAGGAGCCCCCCCTCCCCTCCATTGAAATGCATGGGGACGCCTGCTGATGACGTCACCACGCAGCGTGGCGACGTCATCAGCCTCGCCTGCCCATGTAAATCACATGGGCAGGCTTCCTCCCTGCCAGATCGCCGTGGGATCCGGCGAGGGAGGTGAGTATCGGGCGGGAGGGGGATTAGGCACCGCTGACGTACCCTGTACGTCCGCGGGTCTAAGGGAGACCCGAGGACAAGATGTACAGGGTACCTCAGCGGCCCTTAAGGGGTTAAAATTATTTCATGAACAAACTGAGTGGGGAGAAAGATCGGAGGTGGGAGAGAGTGAGTTTGGGCAATATACTGGAGCAAAAACTGTTGTTATTCACCTGTTGGTGTATATGGATTTGGGGCTAAAAAGAGTTTTTTGGGAGTATCAAATAAAGCAGTAGGTGAATTATTTAAACATGCAGCTCACCACAGGATGTGTCCCTCACCCACATATACAATGCGACAATTCAGCCAAGTGCATTGGGAGCTTAACAATTTATACAATGCAGATTAATGATCTTCTCCCTGTAATATACTGGAGCAAAGGGATGGATGGCAGCTCTGGAACTGAGACAGGGAGAGTGGGGTGGTGGCACACAACTCCTTCTCTAAATAAAGATAAAACACCGGCAGTACAGCATCTCCACCCAATGTCCTGGGTCCCAACCAACCTGTTAATTGTAAGGACAATACTGAATCAAACCGAGATCACCTATCAGCTACAAAATAGGGTCTGAGATCATTAACGATTAACGCAGTCTGACTGTAAATGGTGTGTGCTGCACAAATGCCAATCAAGCGACCAACCAGTTAATCGATAATGAAAATACCAGATGACTATTTTCATTATCGATTAGTTGTCGTTTAAAATTGATTAGTTGTTTCAGCTCTGCTACAAAGATTTGTGCCTCAAACTATGAACGTGAATGAAAATATGGTATTGAAGTGCTAAATAAAGACAGCAAAAAGAGTGTCATGGTAGCAGGTTATAATGTAAACGTTAATAAATCTAATCTGGTAAAGGAAGCATTACAGCAAATCACACAATTTACTTATTTTCATCCTGCAAGGCGTTAATGATTCAAGAAACAAGGGACGTCAGCTCTGTGCTTCTTATCTTCCAGGTTTACAGCATGAGGTGGGGTTTTCTACAGTGTCGTTCAGTATATAGGAGGGGAGAGGAGTGGGACTGAGATTATTTTACAGAGTGAGATAGAAGCAAGAAACAAGTAGAAAAGCGAAGTCAGATACAATGGTAAAAAATGGAATTATCTTTTCTAGTATTCAAGCCATTTCTAAGATTTAAAAGGTCCCATGATGCAGTTTGGTAGAAAACAGATTATTCTGAGGGTGCGTGCAACTGAATGCAGATATATTCCTTAATAAATCTTACAATCTAGTTATTACAGGAAAGTGAACACCATGATTTACAAAATTAGTATCGCAATTAATGCTTCAGTCTTGAAGGAGGCCTTTCTAGGCACCTCGAGCAAGGTGACCATGTCTGGATTACCCTATAGATACATAGGGCTCCATTTAATTCTATCAGATTTTACGGAAAGAAAATCAGCTCCTTGAGACCACTTTTTTTTTTGAAGAAGAAGAAGCGTCTGATCCGGTTGAAAAGATTGGGCCTGAGCCAAGTTCCCCAAAATTTCCCTGTTTAGAAAAAATATCAAGCAGGTAAACAGCCTGTAAAGAGTGGTTATACAGGTGCAAAGATGCGAATTCCATGTTTCACTGTAACAGTGCGGAACTTAAAGTATGGACTTTACTGTACATCTCGGACACGCGTGTTTTACTGTAAATCCCAGACATGCGCCTTTTACTGAAAATTCCGGGCATACATGCTTTTACTGTAACTGTGGAAATATTAAAGTATGGGCTTGCGGGATTTAAAAATAAACGTAAAATGTTTTAACCCCATAAGGACCACTGACGTACCTAGGACATCCTGGGGAAAGTTCCCCTTAAGGACCAAGGACGTACTACCTGTCATGGTCCTTTGGCCAGGGTCCCACGTCAGTCTGGCTTCCTCGAAACCAGCCCGAGGGTTTTATGGGCCCAGTCGTCGCGATGACATCATCTTTAATGGCCATTCAAGTAAACCAAAACCTCTGATTGTGTTTTGTTTCGTATGGTTTATGGCTGCTATTTGCAGCAAGTTTTATCTCTCTCCAGGCTGAATAGAGAGAGACAAGAAAGTGGATTTTGTTTCTCCAAAGGCAGCATAGTAATCTCGATTTAAAAAGCTGTTAAAATGGGGTTGATATGCTTCTGAGTGCTTTTCATTGTATTACAATGCAAGATCGCGTTAACTCGATTGTGTTAATGAACGGGGTAATCGCTGTTAGGCTATACGCCTAAAGCTCAGAAAGGAAGTGATTAGTACATTGTTTGTTCAAACTGGAGTTTATTACCAATTACATTAGAATATTCTTGTTTCGACAGATAGGAGATGAGCACTACTGAACTCCTTTTAATCTGTAGAGATTGTGAATGATATTGTTTCCTGATTCATGCAATTTATTTATTTATGATTTCCATGTAGAAGTCCTCTGAGCACTTTATACTAGCTGTTACAAGCAATAACTCATATACATTGTAAACAAGTAAAATTAAATGATGTGTAATAATCCCTTCAGTTACATGATTCACCATTACGTATGTAACGGGTTTTTGCGTAGTCCCACAAATACCCCTGTGGTCTTTTACCTCAGTTACCTTCAAGCGCTCTGCAAGCCGATCCTGAGCTTCCGCTACCTGGGAGTTGGGGTACATGACTGCGGCAGTGCCTCCACCCAACTGGACATCCAGGCTTTGGGTGTGAGATCCAGTTGGGAACATATTTAAACAAGCAATAAATCAACACAGGCTGTCTTTTATAGAACTTTGTATTGCACAGCAAAACTCTATGCAAAAATAAATGTAACGGTCTAAATAAATATAATGCAGTGGAATAAGTAAATAACGCAAGAGTCAGTATGAGTTTACCCACAAACAATATTGCGGCCCACCCTAGTCTTTTCCCTAATGGTACCATATGTAGGTGGTGCACATTGTTGGGGCCCAGAATAATTGTAATCCACTTTGTTTGTAATATGCTGGGATGTTCCAGGGATCAGAGAAGTCATAGACTGCTGCTTTAGTAACCAGTGTCAGAATGCCTTGTTGTAAAACCAAGGGGAGAGGTCTCAGTTTACCACACCAGTCTGTAATCAGATTTTGTCCAGGAAGGGGAGAAGCTGCTCCACTGGGATTCCTTCACTCTGCAGAACAATCACTGCCAGGAACAGTTCTGTGCTTTGATCTGGATACAGAGTCTGCTGGGAGCCTTTATGCAGGATGCTTCAGCACTGGACACAATACCACAAATCTCAGCCACCATCATCTTCCAGCTTCCTCTCTCGCTTCCTCTCTTGCAGCCCTGCCTCCACACACAAAACCATAGAGCCACACAGTCTTGAATCTTAGAGCAAACAGAAGGTCGCCATCTGCTGGTTACTACATAGAAACTGCAGGGTAGTAGAATTACTGTACTCCAGGGGTTACACGTATATTGGGCCTTGTGGAGTTGTGTCATGTAATGGTACATTGGGCACCTTCTGCTCACTCCTGTGGTGATCGCACCTTCTCCCCAAGGTGATCGGCCTGTTGAAACCCAAACGTCCTCTGATGTCATTGGGAAAATTCATTATCTCTAGAAGATCTAGAGCAAGTTTAGAAGTGACAGCGCAGGCAGGGGATCTTTTCATCCTTAGTATTTCCATGCTGCTAGATTCTAGAAAGTCAAGAATGTCATTGACCTTTCCAATGATACCAAATGTCACGTGGCATCTGGCATGAGGCATGGTGGGACCTTTGGGGCGAGACACAAAAACCCTCAGGCAGGGACACACGGAATCAGGTGTAGGTGGGAGCTTATTGCACAGCAGAGACTAAACTGGGAGAGTCAATATAGGGTTAACTAGTGCAGCAGTTGATATTGAGAAGGCAGCAGAGTTAGGTGATCAGGAACACTACGCACTGCTGGGCAGTGATCCATTACTCTGCAGCACAGGAACCCAAGGAATCGCTTAGAAACTATGGCTGGCTGGCAAGATGACACAACTCTGCAGGTCAGGAATTCACAGCAGAAACTGATAGCACAGATGGACAGCTGTTCACTGCACTGCTGGGCAGGCACTCACAGCAACTGCTGCTTAACTGGAAAGCACAGCACAGCAAGATGGTTCACCACAGCTTGGCAAGATGGTATAGTACGCCTAGGCAAGATGATTTGCTGTTTTGGTACTCCCTGGTGGCTCAGTCAGGGGACTCAAGAACAGAGCACTGCACCATGGGTGTATCCTCTTAAATAGGGAGTGGATCAGTGCTCTGTGAGACAGGTGGCTAGCTGGGAGGTCCTAGATCAGATGGGGACACTGGGCAAGGGTAGAGAAAGAGCCGACCCGGATTGGCTCAAACAGAGGATTAGCTGGCTCCAGGACTGGAAGCATGACATCAAACATGACTATGTAGAATATTAAAAGCAATTTTAATAAAATGTAAATAAAGTAAAATTGAATACAGGCAATGGAACTGCCGTTATTTACCATCTAATTTCTTGCATTGAGGCAGGTGGAGAGGATATGACACACTTAGCACATACAAATGCATACATGTGCTCAAGTACAGCATAAATGCTTCACCACTGGATCCTGGTCTGCAGAGGAGCAGCAAGTCATTTGGACACAAGTTTATTTTTAATACATAGATATCACCTGAACCTTCCAAGAATCTTAATTGTTGGGTTCAAAGGAACAATTTGATTGGGAAGGGTGCATGGGAAACATGTACAGTCACTTTGGAATGTGGGTGACATTTCCCACGAACTTCTGCCAGAATTACTTACCTTCCAACTCACACAGCGAGTGTCATCTCCCCCCTTGTCGAAGCAGTCTGTAGAATGTCAGCCTTGCTGGGGGAAATGCTAGATGACTGGTGACAACATCGATAGGTACAAATTAACATTACCAAAACCCTTAAAGTCCACAGAGCCCAGAATCCTCCCAGTATCTCCTCCTCTATAAGTTCTAGGACCCTGTTGTCATGGGAAATGTATTTGTCCCTTTTTCCAATGATGTTAGTAAAGATTGAAAAATAAAAATATAATAAATTAAAGGATGACAGAGTGACATTGGCTGCTCAGTTTAGAATGTGGAGATCAGCGTCAAGCCATACTGCTAGCAGACCATTTACATCTTCACTTGTAGGATCAATCACTATGTTCTTCACCAAAAACACAGCGTATTGGCCTTTACTGGGGGATTTTTTGTGGAGTTCAAATGTATCATTATGCACAACATAAAAGAAGAACTGTATATTTTACTGCAGTGGAGAGAAACTATTTAGGCCCCCATCTCAGCCACCATTAGCCCTATGCACCCCAAGACATATTATTGGAAAGACAATGGTATGGTCCTGGTCTTTCAAGCCTTATTAGACTGTGGGGGGGCCTACTTATTGTAAAAATAAGAATGACAGACAGATGGTGGCTGCTTTCAATCTCGAAAGCTACAACTAGCATCATGTCATCCCCTGCAGGACAAATTACCTCTCTATTCCCTGTGCCAAGTCCTATCTTGTATCTAGCACAATGGCCTGTGATATGCTTACCCTCACAGCAGTGGGGAAGTAGTGAGAGTCAGGTTATGTTCCTGTAATGGGGGTCTTTTAGATCCCCTTATCTCCATTGCTACAAAGCATACAAACCGTAAAGACATAATGATTTGGCCCACTATTCTGACTGAGCCGCAAGAGTTGCTTTGCACCAATATGGACTCCTTACTGTGCATTGACAGGTCCTATACTATGTTCTCGATTTGAGATGTTTTCTACAAAGAGTACTTCTTCTCACAACCTGGGATAGACTTTGGTGAATATATGTGAGGATAGCTATGGTGGATTGAGGCTACAGATGTCATGGCCCATGCCTGGCAGCACAGGATAACCGTAATAAGCACTGTGGCAGAACTGGTGAAGCCTTGGCCTGACTCCTGGCTGTCTCCTTTTCATGTCAGTATGGTCCAGACCAGGATTTGAAGTAGACTGGTACTCCATCACAGACATCAGATTCCACCCCTGTTCCTCCCTGCCTCAGCATGCACTGTCAAGTGTGCGCAATCAAGCATTGACAGATTCCCTGGAAAACGTGTTCCACCTTTCCGTCAGTACTTTAGCATTGTAGCCCATAGCTACCAAGGTGACGTTTCCCTGTGTTGCTGCTATTTCTCTTTATCTCCATTCTGCTCCCCAGCATCCAGATCTCAAAGTTCCCAGTGATCTCCAAGCACCCTGTGTCCTCCATGTCTCCAGTTCCTGCAAGCCTTCATGTCTCCAATTTCTGCAAGACTTCATGTCTACTGTTTCTGCAAGGCTTCGAGTCTCCTGTTCAGCAAGGCTTTGTGTCTCCTGTTCCTGCAAGCCTCCTTGTGTTTCTAATGGTATCCAGGCAGCTCGTTTCCTATCCTGCTCGTCGTCCTCAGCTTACTGGTCTGTCTCCATCCATAGGGATTCACCTATCCCTTCAGTTTTTGTGTATATCACTGCACAGTGGGCTTATATCTGCAAACCGGTACCAACCCAGTACCAATCCCACACAGCAGAGCTGATTTTTGGAATATGTTCCTTCTTTATGGCCGGTGGAAGATCAGCGCACTAGGTGCAACCGTACTGATGTGCCTACCGGCGTCCATTGCAGCACTGTGACGCTGCAACGGGGCTGGTCACACGCTTGTACTGGCACACAAAATGCGCACGCAACAAGCATCCACCTACAAAGCCTCCCCGTCAAAACGCTAGATGCGCGTCAACGGGGCTGCAAAGCGCAATCCTTGACTGTGTTCAGTGAGGTGACCAGATCGACATCGAGTGGAAGGAACGTCCACTCTCACAGACATTCCTTCCATTCTGAAGTGCGTTCATCTGACCCCGGCCTAAGACGTCAGTGAAAAAAACTGGTGGACCTGTTTATATCATACACTGGTTTATACCAACATCTCTCTGCAGCTCTCGTTGCTCCCAACATTCCTAAACGCACAATAACTTCCACCAGAACAAAGTCTAAGCTTGTAAATAGTTTCCCAAGGGCTTAAGGTGAAACAGGGAAGTGTTTACATGAAGCACGGCAATATTTAATGTTTCAGTAAGTTACTATGCATAAACACACAGGTAAGAGTTTCGTATATGGCACAAAGTCTACCTTGTTAGAGACCGACTCGCATATATTAACAGCTCTGCTGCTGTTCCACATCTGGTAACGTCTGTTATGGATCAACTTCTGCGAAGTAGGTGTCTGTGCTTCTTTGCATCCTATACTTTGTGTGGAATGAATTCCAATGTAAAGTGAGGAATGAACACATACAGGTCTATTCAGAGAAAGGTGAAACTCGGGAGAATGACTGGAGAAGTGAAAATTCTAGAGGGGTTATTCAGAGAGGTTTGAAATGTAACCGGACACTGAAATTCAGCGTATGGTGACATTTTGGGGCCATTCGGCTATTCAGAAAGCAGGCAATACGCCAAATTTGGTGAATTGCCTGCTCATACGGTGCTGTTCGATGGCAGTGAAACCCCATAGAGAAGCAATGGTTAATCTATTCAGAGACAATGAACAGCAGTGAAAAGTTGCCGAAGTGCCCTGTTGTTCGGTGGTTTCATTCCATAGGTTTAATCATGCGAATCCCATAGGCTTCAATCTTAAAAATATTCCCGTTTTAATCCAATATCTATTAAACAGTTTATTATTTTAATCTGCAGTAAAAAGTCTCTTTATTAATAGATTTTTTTAGGATCTTTTAGGCATTTTTCAGGTTTGTTCGACAAAATTCATTCCCCGTTTTTTTTAAGCAGTGTATATCTTTAACAGACCTTTATATGGAGTATGGAGACCCACTGGTGTCAGCAGGAGAAAAAAAATTAACTCCTGGGAACAATTTAGCAGATCGTCCCCATGATCTTCTAAGGCTAGGGTCAGACGAACGCATTTTTCACGTTGTCCGTGAAAAAGTACGTTCGAACGAATGGACGTATTTTTTCACGGAATACGCAATAGCGGTCATACGATGCGCATTTTCGTCCGTGATTTTGTACGGATCATCAATAAAACACTTTTTGCATCTGGACGTTTTGTTGGCCGGACATGAGCAGCGTCTGACGTCTCCCAATCACGCAAACACGCCGCTATGCGGCCGCAGCGCACTCTGTACGTCAGTACTAGCGGTTTGACGTTCTCGAAAAACTGCGTTCGTTTGCCACTTGCGTTGCACGGACGAACTTTCGTGCGGCCGTTCGTCGTATGCTGCCTGGCATTGGACGTCATTTGCTGCTAGCACGGCCGTGATTTCGTGCGGCTAAACGCACGTTAAAACTGCGTTCGTCTGACCCCAGCCTAAATCGTTCCCACGATCTGCTAAATCGTTCCCACGAGATATTTTTTTTTATTTGTCCTGGATCAGCTGCTCGTCTCCTCCCTGCCTCAGCCTTTGAATCCTTTAATAATCAAAAAGGCAAACAGGAATACAGTTTATGGCTGTGGCTCTGTGTGTTAAGGCAGCTGCTTAGTAAGCCAGAGGTTCTAAGTTTTTTGGTGTTCTTTAACAAATTTACCTGTGTTTATTTTTTACATCCCAAAACAAGTACAATAATAAGGATAATGTTATAATAATATTATTATTGTGATTGTTTTGAAGTAAAAAATAAAAACAGGTAGATGTAGAAAAAATAACTATAGCTGTACTCCTGCCTTTTTGATTATTAAAGGATATGAAGGCCGGGGCAGGGAGGAACTTAGCAGCTGACAGGGCTCCCAGTGTTCCATGACAAAATGATCCGGGACGGGGCTCTCTGTGTTACGCCGGCTAGGGGGTGGGACTGCAGTCTTCGACAGCTGCAGGTATGCTCCTCCCTGATCCGGGTGTTAAATCATTTGAGCACAATGTGGCGCAGTGTGTTAAGGCTCTGCTTTGTAAAGAGAAGCCTGAGCGTTCAAATCATAGCAGCAAATATTATTTATTTTTAACCTGTGTCTTTATTTTACCTGCTAAAACAAGCACAATAATAATGATATTATTATAACATTATCCTTATTATTGTGCTTGTTTTGGGATGTAAAAAATAAAACACAGGCAAATTTGTTAACCCTTTCGCTGCTGAGGCTTTTCACACCTCTGTGCTGAGGTCATTTTTACCGGTTTTGCTCATCATGTTTAAACGTGTTTTGAAGGCTTATTTTAGTATATTACCCAGACATATTGTATATCGTTCTTTCCGTCAGACTCGGTAGATTCATAATATGTCATTATTATATGTATACGTTATGTCATGTCTGTATATTATAACAAAATATGCAATAAAATATGTATTTTCAATAATTTACAACGTGTAAAGTTTTTTTTTTCACATTTTAACATGCGAGCAATTGCGGTTATATTTTGTATGGGGTGCGCTTGTTAAAAAAATTAGAGATGGGGTCTCGTTACTTTTTTTTGGGGGAAAATTACGCGATTTTTAACAAATGCACCACATACAAAAATCGTTAGTGCAGCATCATTGTTCACATTATAATTGAAATGGGAACAATATTGCTGCATTAACCAACCAAAAAAAAGAAAAAAAAGGTTATTTTTTTTTTATAATTTTTTTTTAAATATATTTTTATTTTTAATTTTAATTTAAAAAATTTTTTCACATTCGTGTTTGGTATCGTTGGAACGGCCATGCTCTGGCCGATCCAACCATACCAAACATTAACCCCTAGCTGCCACAGATCGGGAGATAGGGAGTTCATTGGAACTCCCTATCTCCACCGTTGGTGGCAGTTAGGGGTTAACTCTAGGACTGGCGTCATCGTGCTACGCACGATGACGCCAGTCTTCAGGGGGAGTTCCCGGAGGCTTGGCCGACATCCAAGATGTCGGGCAGCTCCGGGAAAGGATCGCGAACTGGCGCTTTTCAGCACCGATTCGCGATCCAGCTCCCCAGGGGTTAATGCCAGGCACCATTTGGAAGGGCAGGCTGTGCCCTTCCAAATGGTGCCTGGGTTAACCCCCGCAACGCTGCCAATCGGGAGGGAGAGAGGTCCGAAGGACCTCCCCCCCTCCCTTTCAGGCGCCTCCTCCGCACATGCGGGGGGGCGCCTGAATTAGGTGTCATCGCGCTGCCGCGATGACACCTAATTTCAGCGGCTGCGGTTCCGGATGCCGGGCTGACATGGAGGATGTCAGCCCGCACCGGGGGGGCCAGTGATCGGCCGGAACTCGGCCGAACGCTGACCCCAATGGGAGGACGCGCTCAGCGCGTCCTCCGCACAGCAGCAGTAATGCAGAGGACGCCCTCCGCATTGAAGTGGTTAAAGCACACCATAAACTCAGGCAGCGTTGCTAAGAATTGAACTCAGATCCTTTGGCTTACCAAGTAGCTGCCTTAACACAGAGCCAAAGCCTTAAACTGTATTCCTACATGCCTTTTTGATTATTAAAGGATTTGAAGGCTGAGGCAGGGAGGAGATGAGCAGCTGATCCAGCACTCCAGGGACCCTGCAGTTGTAGTTGAACACACCACTGAGTTGGCAAACTACAATCGCAGAATCGCCCTGAAGTGCGGGGAACAAAAGGGCATCGAAATGTCTGCGACATTTCAATGCTCTCTGAATATCCAAACCAGAAAAATTCTCCCGTTATCTCACTTTCCAAATCAGCTATTTGGTTTAGATTGTTCTCTTCTACTGCCAGTTCTCCTGATTTTGACATTTCTTTGAATAGACCTGCAAGGATCTAGTGCAGACATAAGGCTAAGGTCAGACGAAAGCAGTTTTAACGTGCGTTTAGCCGCACGAAATCACGGCCGTGCTAGTAGCAAATGACGTCCAATGCCAGGTAACATACAAAGTACGGCCGCACAAAAGTTCGTCCGCGCAACGCAAGTGGCAAACAAACGCATTTTTCTAGAACGTCAAACCGCTACTACTGACGTACAGAGTGCGCTGCGTCCGCATAGCGGCGTGTGTGTGTGATTAGGAGACGTCAGACGCTGCTAATGTCCGGCCAACATAACGTCCAGACACAAAAAGTGTTTTATTGATGATCCGTACAAAATCACGGACGAAAAGGCGCATCATATGACCGCTATCGCGTATTCCGGGAAAAAATACGTACGTTCGTTCGAACGCACTTTTTCACGGACAACGTGAAAAATGCGTTCGTCTGACTATAGCCTTAGAGGTGCAAAAAATGTCCGAGAGTGGAGGTCACTAATGAAAAATACTAAATATAGCGATAAGGTAATAAAGCATAACTTTTAATGGATAAATAAAAAAGATCTAGTTATCTGAGATCAGGAGCCAAAGAATTAAAGGAAAAAACTAAACTGGGATCTCACAGTGCCCTGAACAAATAATGGTGGTCTGTAAGTACAGCACAAAAAAGTAAAGAGGATAGAAATAGATTATAAAAAGGTAGAACCGGGCCTTCATGGGTCCAAGAGGATAGGACAGGTATAGAACTCAAACTAAATGTTGTGCTGTACACATAATAAACGAGACAGCTAATACGAGACATATGTATCAAGTTCAATTTGCAAACAATGTCTACAAAATTGTCCCTAATTGTAAACCAAAAGGAATAATCCAGAGAAGCTCAAAGTGCGCATGCCACAGGCTGGGCTTAAGACTCTCCTCGCTGGAAATAGGCAATGAGCGGCAGCTGAACCAATGAGCACAGGACTCCCCATCGAGCCGCCAGCAGAGACAAGACGTCTCTACAACACATGCCCCAGCGACCTCCAGCCTGTGGTAGGCGCACTTTGGGCTTCTCTGATGCTACTGGCCATTATTAAAACCTGGGAAACCATGAACCTAGTATGCTAATTTCTTTCTCTGACACCACATCAAAGGATGTCTGCTTTCTTGAAGAAGCCGCTTTTAAACTCTTTAACAGTGGCGAAACGCGTTGAAAATTAGTGGCTGTGTGTAACCATTATTACTGTGGGCCACATGCAACCCTTTGATTTATACTAATGCAATAATTTGCCTCTCCATGAGTTTAAACTATTTAACCTCTAGATTAATACTGTTTCAATTGTTTCTCTCCTCATCCAATATACACTATATTGCCAAACGTATTCGCTCACCCATCCAAATAATCAGAATCAGGTGTTCCAATCACTTCCATGGCCACAGGTATATAAAATCAAGCACCTAGGCATGCAGACTGCTTTTAAAAACATTTGTGAAAGAATGGGTCGCTCTCAGAAGGTCAGTGAATTCCAGTGTGGTACTGTGATAGGATGCCACCTGTGCAACAAATTCAGTAGTGAAATTTCCTCGCTCCTAAATATTCCACAGTCAAATGTCAGCTGTATTATAAGAACGTGGAAGTCTTTGGGAATGACAACAACTCAGCCACGAATAGGGTTGAGTGTTCGGTTCGGATCTGTTCGGAGATCGATTTGAACATCGCCCGTTCGGCTGTTCTTGAAATAAGAAAGAAATCAGCAGATTTTTCAATGTAAAAAATAAGACGGATCCAGTAGAACGATGCTAAAATCAACAAATTAGTGGTTACATGTTTAAGATTTAAGGAAACAATTAACTAGATTGGGGAAGGGCCCGTTTGTGCATATAAGTCCTTTTCTTTTTTCACGTAGCTAAAAGTGAGATGTTTGATTGAACGTTGAGATGCCCAATGGACTTTGTCTAGTATTCAATGACTTGAGGGGAAATTCTAAGTCTAAGAAGATGAATGTGGCCTCAGATGCAGTTTCTGCCATTTTGATTTTCATGGCAGCGGTGGCTTGTTACATCATCCGTCAATGTGTTTTTAAAATTACCAAGTGCTGAAGAGATCAAAAACCGTGACCCGGATTTGAACCGAGGTTGCTGCAGCCACAGCACAGAGTACTAACCACTATACGATCACAGCAGACTAGTTGAGCCAGGCAGGAGTCGAACCTACAATCTTCTGATCCGTAGTCAGATGTGTTATCCATTGCGCCACTGGCCCATCTGCTTATCCTGTACCACAATACATGACAACAGTTTTAAAGTCTAAGTAGGAATGATTTAAAACATGACTGCTGCAGTTATTTGCCAACTTCCTCCTCCCATTTTCCATTGTACACACAACAATGCCAATGAATCCACAGCGTTCTCAGCAATGCAATAGTTTTTTGGAAAATTCAGTCGTGCATTCAAAACAACTACTTAAAAAAAATCAGGACATCTAAATAAGGGTCATTGGAGAGACCGAGAATCCAAGACCTGCCATGTCGGGAGAAAAAAACAAAAAAAAATTAAATTTTTCAGCTCACTAAACTTTTCCCCATTTTTTCTCATAAGAACACCTCGAATCATCTCATGAGAGGGAAGGTGAAAAAATATATTCGAAAAAGACTTTGAAATAAGAAAGAAATCAGCAGATTTTTAAATGTAGAAATTAAGACAGATCCAGTAGAACGTTGCTAAAATCAACAAGTTAGTGGTTACATGTTTAAGATTTTAGGAAACAATTAACTAGATTGGGGAAGGGCTCGTTTGTGCATATAAGTCCTTTTCTTTTTTCACGTAGCTAAACGTGAGATGTTTGATTGAACGTTGAGATGCCCAATGGACTTTGTCTGGATTTCAATGACGTGAGGGGAAATTGTAAGACTAAAGAGATGATTGTGCCCTCAGATGAAGTTTCTGCCATTTTGGCTTTCATGGCAGCCATGGCTTGTTACATCATCCGTCAATGTGTTTTTAAAATTTAGCAAGTGCTGAAGAGATCCAAAACCTCAATGCCGTGACCCGGATTCGAACCGGGGTTGCTGCGGCCACAACGCAGAGTACTAACCACTATACAATCACGGCAGACTAGTTGAGCCAGGTAGGAGTCGAACCTACAATCTTCTGATCCGTAGTCAGACGCGTTATCCATTGCGCCACTGGCCCATCTGCTTATCCTGTACCACAATACATGACAACAGTTTTAAAGTCTAAGTAGGATTGATTTAAAACATGACTGCTGCAGTTATTTGCCAACTTCCTCCTCCCATTTTCCATTGTACACACAACAATGCCAATGAATCCACAGCGTTCTCAGCAATGCAATAGTTTTTGAAAAATTCAGTCGTGCATTCAAGACAACTACTTAAAAAAAATCAGTACATCTAAATAAGGGTCTTTGAAGAGACCGAGAATCCAAGACCTGCCATGTCGGGAGAAAAAAACAAAAACAAATTACATTTTTCAGCTCAATAAACTTCTCCCCATTTTTTCTCATAAGAACACCTCGAATCATCTCATGAGAGGGAAGGTGAAAAAATATTTTCGAAAAAGACTTTGAAATAAGAAAGAAATCAGCAGATTTTTAAATGTAGAAATTAAGACAGATCCAGTAGAACGATGCTAAAATCAACAAGTTAGTGGTTACATGTTTAAGATTTTAGGAAACAATTAACTAGATTGGGGAAGGGATCGTTTGTGCATATAAGTCCTTTTCTTTTTTCACGTAGCTTACAGTGAGATGTTTGATTGAACGTTGAGATGCCCAATGGATTTTGTCTAGATTTCAATGACTTGAGGGGAAATTGTAAGACTAAAGAGATGATTGTGCCCTCAGATGAAGTTTCTGCCATTTTGGTTTTCATGGCAGCCGTGGCTTGTTACATCATCCGTCAATGTGTTTTTAAAATTTAGCAAGTGCTGAAGAGATCCAAAACCTCAATGCCGTGACCCGGATTCGAACCGGGGTTGCCGCGGCCACAACGCAGAGTACTAACCACTATACGATCACGGCAGACTAGTTGAGCCAGGTAGGAGTTGAACCTACAATCTTCTGATCTGTAGTCAGACGCGTTATCCATTGCGCCACTGGCCCATCTGCTTATCCTGTACCACAATACATGACAACAGTTTTAAAGTCTAAGTAGGATTGATTTAAAACATGACTGCTGCAGTTATTTGCCAATTTCCTCCTCCCATTTTCCATTGTACACACAACAATGCCAATGAATCCACAGCGTTCTCAGCAATGCAACAGTTTTTGGAAAATTCAGTCGTGCATTCAAAACAACTACTTAAAAAAAATCAGGACATCTAAATAAGGGTCTTTGGAGAGACCAAGAATCCAAGACCTGCCATGTCGGGAGAAAAAAACAAAAAAAAATTACATTTTTCAGCTCACTAAACTTTTCCCCATTTTTTCTCATAAGAACACCTCGAATCATCTCATGAGAGGGAAGGTGAAAAAATATATTCGAAAAAGACTTTGAAATAAGACAGAAATCAGCAGATTTTTAAATGTAGAAATTGATACAGATCCAGTAGAACGATGCTAAAATCAACAAGTTAGTGGTTACATGTTTAAGATTTTAGGAAACAATTAACTAGATTGGGGAAGGGCCCGTTTGTGCATAAAAGTCCTTTTCTTTTTTCACGTAGCTAAAAGTGAGATGTTTGATTGAACGTTGAGATGCCTAATGGACTTTGTCTGGATTTCAATGACGTGAGGGGAAATTGTAAGACTACAGAGATGATTGTGCCCTCAGATGAAGTTTCTGCCATTTTGGTTTTCATGGCAGCCGTGGCTTGTTACATCATCCGTCAATGTGTTTATAAAATTTAGCAAGTGCTGAAGAGATCCAAAGCCTCAATGCCGTGACCCGGATTCGAACTGGGGTTGCTGCGGCCACAACGCAGAGTACTAACCACTATACGATCACGGCAGACTAGTTGAGCCAGGTAGGAGTTGAACCTACAATCTTCTGATCCGTAGTCAGACGCGTTATCCATTGCGCCACTGGCCCATCTGCTTATCCTGTACCACAATACATGACAACAGTTTTAAAGTCTAAGTAGGATTGATTTAAAACATGACTGCTGCAGTTATTTGCCAACTTCCTCCTCCCAGTTTCCATTGTACACACAACAATGCCAATGAATCCACAGCGTTCTCAGCAATGCAATAGTTTTTGGAAAATTCAGTCGTGCCTTCAAGACAACTACTTAAAAAAAATCAGGACATCTAAATAAGGGTCATTGGAGAGACCGAGAATCCAAGACCTGCCATGTCGGGAGAAAAAAACAAATTACATTTTTCAGCTCACTAAACTTTTCCCCATTTTTTCTCATAAGAACACCTCGAATCATCTCATGAGAGGGAAGGTGAAAAAATATATTCGAAAAAGACTTTGAAATAAGAAAGAAATCAGCAGATTTTTAAATGTAGAAATTAAGACAGATCCAGTAGAACGTTGCTAAAATCAACAAGTTAGTGGTGACATGTTTAAGATTTTAGGAAACAATTAACTAGATTGGGGAAGGGCTCGTTTGTGCATATAAGTCCTTTTCTTTTTTCACGTAGCTAAACGTGAGATGTTTGATTGAACGTTGAGATGCCCAATGGACTTTGTCTGGATTTCAATGACGTGAGGGGAAATTGTAAGACTAAAGAGATGATTGTGCCTCAGATTGAAGTTTCTGCCATTTTGGCTTTCATGGCAGCCATGGCTTGTTACATCATCCGTCAATGTGTTTTTAAAATTTAGCAAGTGCTGAAGAGATCCAAACCAATGCCGTGACCCGGATTCGAACCGGGGTTGCTGCGGCCACAACGCAGAGTACTAACCACTATACGATCACGGCAGACTAGTTGAGCCAGGTAGGAGTCGAACCTACAATCTTCTGATCCGTAGTCAGACGCGTTATCCATTGCGCCACTGGCCCATCTGCTTATCCTGTACCACAATACATGACAACAGTTTTAAAGTCTAAGTAGGATTGATTTAAAACATGACTGCTGCAGTTATTTGCCAACTTCCTCCTCCCATTTTCCATTGTACACACAACAATGCCAATGAATCCACAGCGTTCTCAGCAATGCAATAGTTTTTGGAAAATTCAGTCGTGCATTCAAGACAACTACTTAAAAAAAATCAGGACATCTAAATAAGGGTCATTGGAGAGACCGAGAATCCAAGACCTGCCATGTTGGGAGAAAAAAAAATTAAATTTTTCAGCTCACTAAACTTTTCCCCATTTTTTCTCATAAGAACACCTCGAATCATCTCATGAGAGGAAAGGTGAAAAAATATATTCGAAAAAGACTTTGAAATAAGAAAGAAATCAGCAGATTTTTAAATGTATAAATTAAGACAGATCCAGTAGAACGATGCTAAAATCAACAAGTTAGTGGTTACATGTTTAAGATTTTAGGAAACAATTAACTAGATTGGGGAAGGGCCCGTTTGTGCATATAAGTCCTTTTCTTTTTTCACGTAGCTAAAAGTGAGATGTTTGATTGAACGTTGAGATGCCCAATGGACTTTGTCTAGATTTCAATGACTTGAGGGGAAATTGAAAGTCTAAAGAGATGATTGTGCCCTCAGATGAAGTTTCTGCCATTTTGGTTTTCATGGCAGCCGTGGCTTGTTATATCATTCGTCAATGTGTTTTTAAAATTTAGGAAGTGCTGAAGAGATCTAAAACCTCAATGCCGTGACCCGGATTCGAACCGGGGTTGCTGCGGCCACAACGCAGAGTACTAACCACTATACGATCACGGCAGACTAGTTGAGCCAGGTAGGAGTTGAACCTACAATCTTCTGATCCGTAGTCAGACGCGTTATCCATTTCGCCACTGGCCCATCTGCTTATCCTGTACCACAATACATGACAACAGTTTTAAAGTCTAAGTAGGATTGATTTAAAACATGACTGCTGCAGTTATTTGCCAACTTCCTCCTCCCATTTTCCATTGTACACACAACAATGCCAATGAATCCACAGCGTTCTCAGCAATGCAATAGTTTTTTTAAAATTCAGTCGTGCATTCAAGACAACTACTTAAAAAAAATCAGGACATCTAAATAAGGGTCTTTGGAGAGACCGAGAATCCAAGACCTGCCATGTCGGGAGAAAAAAACAAAAAAAAATTACATTTTTCAGCTCACTAAACTTTTCCCCATTTTTTCTCATAAGAACACCTCGAATCATCTCATGAGAGGGAAGGTGAAAAAATTAATTCGAAAAAGACTTTGAAATAAGAAAGAAATCAGCAGATTTTTAAATGTAGAAATTGATACAGATCCAGTAGAACGGTGCTAAAATCAACAAGTTAGTGGTTACATGTTTAAGATTTTAGGAAACAATTAACTAGATTGGGGAAGGGCTCGTTTGTGCATATAAGTCCTTTTCTTTTTTCACGTAGCTAAAAGTGAGATGTTTGATTGAACGTTGAGATGCCCAATGGACTTTGTCTAGATTTCAATGACGTGAGGGGAAATTGTAAGTCTAAAGAGATGATTGTGCCCTCAGATGAAGTTTCTGCCATTTTGGTTTTCATGGCAGCCGTGGCTTGTTACATCATCCGTCAATGTGTTTTTAAAATTTAGCAAGTGCTAAAGAGATCCAAAACCTCAATGCCGTGACCCGGATTCGAACCGGGGTTGCTGCGGCCACAACACAGAGTACTAACCACTATACGATCACGGCAGACTAGTTGAGCCAGGTAGGAGTTGAACCTACAATCTTCTGATCCGTAGTCAGACGCGTTATCCATTGCGCCACTGGCCCATCTGTTTATCCTGTACCACAATACAAGGACAAAAATGAAAAGGTGGGACTTGATAGAAGGCAATTGTTGCTGGGTGATTCTATCATAAGAGGTGTTGAGCTGGAGAGTAGTGGTTTGGTGAGATGTCTTCCTGGGGCTACTGCTCGTAGAGACAAGAGACGTATTCTCAATATTGTCAAACAAGCAAAGCAACAAGGGAAGTGGATGTTCTAGTCATCTAGGGAAAATGATTGGCTAGCAATGAGGTTTCTGAGATTAAGGAAGATTTTTGTGTTCTTGGAGGTGAAATACAGCAGATTGCGTCCACTGTGTCATTCTCTGAAGTTTTGCCTGTGCATAACATTCAAGATAGGCAGATGTGCAATAGGGAATTCAATTTGTGGCTTCGGGAATGGTGTCGGGAGCAAGGATTTGGCTTTGTGTCCCATGATAGCTCTAATTGGAGCAGAAAGGAACTGTATAAAAAAGATGGTTTGCATCTTACTCATAGGGGAACATATGTTCTCAGTGAGAAGTTCAAAGGTTTCGCAAAGAAATATTTAAACTAGGAGGGGGGACAAAAAGGGTAAAAAACAATCTGCCCGATTGTCCCCAAAACTAAATCGGAGGTGCAAGCAACATGCGAGGTAAAAAATGACAAGCTCAGAGTCGTGTCTACAAATGCTCGCAGTTTAGTCAATAAAATCAATGAACTAGAGGCAATGATGGCAGCTGAAAAAGTAGATTTAGTGGCGGTTACTGAGACATGGTTCAGTGAGAAAAATAACTGGGACATAACAATACCGGGGTACTCTTTATATAGAAAAGACAGAGAAGGTAGGAAAGGAGGAGGAGTGGCCCTGTATGTGAAAAACAACATAAAAACGAACCAAATAAAAGTGAGCGAGGTGAACATAGAGTCAGTTTGGGTTACGCTAACATTTGGCAATCATACAGTAGCTCGTGTAGGTGTGATCTATAGACCCCCTGGACAAGCAGAAGAACTAGATAATCTGCTGGTTGAGGAAATAGCCAAAATGGCAATGAAGGGGGAAGTTATTATCATGGGGGACTTTAATCTTCCTGATGTGAACTGGAAAACCAAAACAGCTGGGTGCACCAGGAGTACAAATATTCTAAACTCCCTACTGGGATTATCTCTAACACAAGTAGTTGAGGAGCCGACCCGTAAAGAGGCCATATTGGATTTAATACTCACAAATGGAGGTTTGGTATCGGACGTTGTTGTAGGTGAAAATTTGGGATCTAGTGATCACCAGTCAGTATGGTTTAATATAACAACAGGGATGGAGCCGCACCACACAAGAACGAAAGTTTTAGACTTTAAAAAAACAGATTTTTCTAAAATGAGATTTTGTGTGAAGGAGTCATTATCAGACTGGAGGAGTTTAAAGGGAGTCCAGGAGAAATGGGATTATTTAAAGGAAGCATTATTGAAGGCCACAGGAAATTGCATTCGGCTTGTTAGCAAAAACAAAAAAGGGAAGAAACCACTGTGGTACTCTGCAGAAGTGGCCAAAATAGTGAAGAACAAAAAGACAGCATTCAATAATTATAAAACAACTCAGAGTGAAGAAGATAGGCAAACCTATAAGATTAGGCAGAAAGAGGCAAAGCAATTTATAAGAGCTTCCAAAGCACACGCAGAAGAGAAAATAGCTCAGTCAGTAAAAAAGGGGGACAAAACATTTTTTAGATACATAAACGAGAAAAGAAAAGTAAAACAAGGATTAGTTAGATTAAAAACAAAGGAAGGAAGGTATGTAGAAGAGGATAAAAGTCTCGCTGACTGCCTCAATGAATATTTTTGTTCAGTCTTTGCAGAAGAAAAGGAAGGAAAGGGACCTCAGTTAGGAGAGAACACTAAAGAGACATTTACATATCAGTTTACAGAGGAGGAGGTTCTACAGCAGCTGTCTAAAGTAAAGACAAATAAGTCAATGGGGCCTGATGGGATCCACCCTAAATTATTAAAAGAGCTCAGTGATGTAATAGCAAAACCGTTAACAGATTTATTTAACCAATCCTTGTTAACGGGAGTCGTCCCAGAAGACTGGAAATTAGCAAATGTTGTGCCCATTTACAAGAAGGGTAGTAGGGAGGAATCGGGGAACTATAGGCCAGTTAGTCTTACGTCAGTAGTGGGGAAATTAATGGAAACCATGTTAAAGGAAAGGATTGTTGAACATCTAAAAACACATAGATTACAGGATCAGAAACAACATGGGTTTACCTCAGGGAGATCATGCCAAACTAATCTTATTGATTTTTTTGATTGGGTAACAAAAATAATAGACACAGGTGGTGCAGTAGACATTGCTTATTTAGATTTCAGTAAGGCTTTTGATACTGTTCCGCATAGAAGGCTTATCAATAAATTGCAATCTTTGAGTTTGGATTCCAATATTGTTGAATGGATTAGGCAGTGGCTGAGTGACAGACAACAGAGGGTTGTGGTAAATGGAGTTTATTCGGCGCAAGGTCTTGTTACCAGTGGGGTACCTCAGGGGTCAGTACTTGGACCCATTCTCTTTAATATTTTTATTAGTGATATTGCAGAAGGTATTAATGGAAAAGTATGTCTTTTTGCTGATGACACAAAGATTTGCAACAGGGTTGACGTTCCTGGAGGGATCAGCCAAATGACAAATGATTTAGGTAAACTAAAAAAATGGTCGGAGTTGTGGCAATTGAGTTTTAATGTGGATAAGTGCAAGATAATGCACCTGGGACGTAAAAACCCAAGGGCTGAATATAGAATATTTGATACAGTCCTAACCTCAACATCTGAGGAAGGGATTTAGGGGTCATTATTTCAGAGGATCTAAGGGTAAGTAGTCAATGTAATAGAGCAGCAGGAAATGCTAGCAGAATGCTTGGTTGTGTAGGGAGAGGTATTAGCAGTAGGAAAAGGGAAGTGCTCATGCCACTGTACAGAGCACTGGTGAGACCTCACTTGGAGTACTGTGTGCAGTACTGGAGACCGTATCTCCAGAAGGATATAGACATCTTAGAGAGAGTTCAGAGAAGGGCTACTAAAATGGTGTACGGCTTGAAGGAGAAAAGTTACCAGGAAAGGCTTAATGATCTTAACATGTACAGCTTGGAAAAAAGACGAGACAGAGGAGATATGATAGAAACATTTAAATACGTAAAGGGAATCCACAAGGTAGAGGAAGGGGGTATATTTAAAAGGAAACAAAATAGCAAAACAAGAGGACATAGTCTTAGATTAGAGGGGCAAAGGTTTAAAAGTAACATCAGGAAGCATTATTTTACTGAGAGGGTGGTGGATACATGGAACAGTCTTCCAGTAGAAGTGGTAGAGGCCAAAACAGTAATTGAATTTAAGCAAGCATGGGATAGGCATAAGGCTATCCTAAACAAAAGATAAATCCAGGTAAAGTATCCATGTAATTGGGCAGACTAGATGGGCCGAAAGGTTCTTATCTGCCGACATTTTTCTATGTTTCTAATACATGACAACAGTTTTAAAGTCTAAGTAGGATTGATTTAAAACATGACTGCTGCAGTTATTTGCCAACTTCCTCCTCCCATTTTCCCATTGTCACCAACAATGCAATGAATCCACAGCGTTCTCAGCAATGCATAGTTTTTTTAAAATTCAGTCGTGCATTCAGATAACTACTTAAAAAAAATCAGGACATCTAAATAAGGGTCTTTGAGAGACCGAGAATCAAGACCTGCCATGTCTGGAGAAAAAAAAAAACAAAAAAATTACATTTTTCAGCTCACTAAACTTTTCCCCATTTTTTTCTCATAAGACACTCGAATCATCTCATGAGAGGGAAGGTGAAAAAATATATTCGAAAAAGACTTTGAAATAAGAAAGAAATCAGCAGATTTTTAAATGTAGAAATTGATACAGATCCAGTAGAACGGTGCTAAAATCAACAAGTTAGTGGTTACATGTTTAAGATTTTAGGAAACAATTAACTAGATTGGGGAAGGGCTCGTTTGTGCATATAAGTCCTTTTCTTTTTTCACGTAGCTAAAAGTGAGATGTTTGATTGAACGTTGAGATGCCCAATGGACTTTGTCTAGATTTCAATGACGTGAGGGGAAATTGTAAGACTATAGAGATGATTGTGCCCTCAGATGAAGTTTCTGCCATTTTGGTTTTCATGGCAGCCGTGGCTTGTTACATCATCCGTCAATGTGTTTTTAAAATTTAGCAAGTGCTAAAGAGATCCAAAACCTCAATGCCGTGACCCGGATTCGAACCGGGGTTGCTGCGGCCACAACACAGAGTACTAACCACTATACGATCACGGCAGACTAGTTGAGCCAGGTAGGAGTTGAACCTACAATCTTCTGATCCGTAGTCAGACGCGTTATCCATTGCGCCACTGGCCCATCTGCTTATGCTGTACCACAATACATGACAACAGTTTTAAAGTCTAAGTAGGAATGATTTAAAACATGACTGCTGCAGTTATTTGCCAACTTCCTCCTCCCATTTTCCATTGTACACACAACAATGCCAATGAATCCACAGAGTTCTCAGCAATGCAATAGTTTTTGGAAAATTCAGTCGTGCATTCAAGACAACTACTTAAAAAAAATCAGGACATCTAAATAAGGGTCTTTGGAGAGACCGAGAATCCAAGACCTGCCATGTCTGGAGAAAAAAACAAAAACAAATTATTCTTTTTCAGCTCACTAAACTTTTCCCCATTTTTTCTCTCATAAGAACACCTCGAATCATCTCATGAGAGGGAAGGTTGAAAAAATATATTCGAAAAAGACTTTGAAATAAGAAAGAAATCAGCAGATTTTTAAATGTAGAAATTAAGACAGATCCAGTAGAACGATGCTAAAATCACACAAGTTAGTGGTTACATGTTTAAGATTTTAGGAAACAATTAACTAGATTGGGGAAGGGCTCTGTTTGTGCATATAAGTCCTTTTCTTTTTTCACGTAGCTAAAAGTGAGATGTTTGATTGAACGTTGAGATGCCCAATGGACTTTGTCTAGATTTCAATGACGTGAGGGGAAATTGTAAGACTATAGAGATGATTGTGCCCTCAGATGAAGTTTCTCTGCCATTTTGGTTTTCATGACAGCCGTGGCTTGTTACATCATCCGTCAAAGTGTTTTTAAAATTTAGCAAGTGCTGAAGAGATCCAAAACCTCAATGCCGTTACCCGGATTCGAATCGGGGTTGCTGCGGCCACAACACAGAGTACTAACCACTATACGATCACGGCAGACTAGTTGAGCCAGGTAGGAGTCCAACCTACAATCTTCTGATCCGTAGTCAGACGCGTTATCCATTGCGCCACTGGCCCATCTGTTTATCCTGTACCACAATACATGACAACAGTTTTAAAGTCTAAGTAGGATTGATTTAAAACATGACTGCTGCAGTTATTTGCCAACTTCCTCCTCCCAATTTCCATTGTACACACAACAATGCCAATGAATCCACAGCGTTCTCAGCAATGCAATAGTTTTTGGAAAATTCAGTCGTGCATTCAAGACAACTACTTAAAAAAAATCAGGACATCTAAATAAGGGTCTTTGGAGAGACCGAGAATCCAAGACCTGCCATGTCGGGAGAAAAAAACAAAAACAAATAAAATTTTTCAGCTCACTAAACTTTTCCCCATTTTTTCTCATAAGAACACCTCGAATCATCTCATGAGAGGGAAGGTGAAAAAATATATTCGAAAAAGACTTTGACATAAGAAAGAAATCAGCAGATTTTTAAATGTAGTAATTGATACAGATCCAGTAGAACGATGCTAAAATCAACAAGTTAGTAGTTACATGTTTAAGGTTTTAGGAAACAATTAACTAGATTGGGGAAGGGCCCGTTTGTGCATATAAGTCCTTTTCTTTTTTTTTCACGTAGCTTAAAGTGAGATGTTTGATTGAACGTTGAGATGCCCAATGGATTTTGTCTAGATTTCAATGACTTGAGGGGAAATTGTAAGTCTAAAGAGATGATTGTGCCCTCAGATGAAGTTTCTGCCATTTTGGTTTTCATGGCAGCCGTGGCTTGTTACATCATCCGTCAATGTGTTTTTAAAATTTAGCAAGTGCTGAAGAGATCCAAAACCTCAATGCCGTGACCCGGATTCGAAACGGGGTTACTGCGGCCACACACAGAGTGACGATGGCAGACTAGTTGAGCCAGGCAGGAGTTGAACCTACAATCTTCTGATCCGTAGTCAGACGCGTTATCCATTGCGCCACTGGCCCATCTGTTTATCCTGTACCACAATACATGACAACAGTTTTAAAGTCTAAGTAGGATTGATTTAAAACATGACTGCTGCAGTTATTTGCCAACTTCCCTCTCCCATTTTCCATTGTACACACAACAATGCAATGAATCCACAGCGTTCTCAGCAATGCAATAGTTTTTGGAAAATTCAGTCGTGCATTCAAGACAACTACTTAAAAAAAATCAGGACATCTAAATAAGGGTCTTTGGAGAGACCGAGAATCCAAGACCTGCCATGTCGGGAGAAAAAAACAAAAACAAATAACATTTTTCAGCTCACTAAACTTTTCCCCATTTTTTCTCATAAGAACACCTCGAATCATCTCATGAGAGGGAAGGTGAAAAAATATATTCGAAAAAGACTTTGACATAAGAAAGAAATCAGCAGATTTTTAAAGGTAGAAATTGATACAGATCCAGTAGAACGATGCTAAAATCAACAAGTTAGTGGTTACATGTTTAAGATTTTAGGAAACAATTAACTAGATTGGGGAAGGGCCCGTTTGTGCATATAAGTCCTTTTCTTTTTTCACGTAGCTAAAAGTGAGATGTTTGATTGAACGTTGAGATGCCCAATGGACTTTGTCTAGATTTCAATGACGTGAGGGGAAATTGTAAGACTAAAGAGATGATTGTGCCCTCAGATGAAGTTTCTGCCATTTTGGTTTTCATGGCAGCCGTGGCTTGTTACATCATCCGTCAATGTGTTTTTAAAATTTAGGAAGTGCTGAAGAGATCCAAAACCTCAATGCCGTGACCTGGAGTCGAACCAGGGTTGCTGCGGCCACAACGCAGAGTACTAACCACTATACGATCACGGCAGACTAGCTGAGCCAGGTAGGAGTCGAACCTACAATCTTCTGATCCGTAGTCAGACTCGTTATCCATTGCGCCACTGGCCCATCTGCTTATGCTGTACCACAATACTTGACAACAGTTTTAAAGTCTAAGTAGGAATGATTTAAAACATGACTGCTGCAGTTATTTGCCAACTTCCTCCTCTCATTTTCCATTGTACACACAACAATGCCAATGAATCCACAGCGTTCTCAGCAATGCAATAGTTTTTTGAAAATTCAGTCGTGCATTTAAAACAACTACTTAAAAAAAATCAGGACATCTAAGTAAGGGTCTTTGGAGAGACCGAGAATCCAAGACCTGCCATGTCGGGAGAAAAAAACAAAAAAAATTTACATTTTTCAGCTCACTAAACTTTTCCCCATTTTTTCTCATAAGAACACCTCGAATCATCTCATGAGAGGGAAGGTGAAAAAATATATTCGAAAAAGACTTTGACATAAGAAAGAAATCAGCAGATTTTTAAATGTAGAAATTGATACAGATCCAGTAGAACGGTGCTAAAATCAACAAGTTAGTAGTTACATGTTTAAGATTTTAGGAAACAATTAACTAGATTGGGGAAGGGCCCGTTTGTGCATATAAGTCCTTTTCTTTTTTCACGTAGCTTAAAGTGAGATGTTTGATTGAACGTTGAGATGCCCAATGGATTTTGTCTAGATTTCAATGACTTGAGGGGAAATTGTAAGTCTAAAGAGATGATTGTGCCCTCAGATGAAGTTTCTGCCATTTTGGTTTTCATGGCAGCCGTGGCTTGTTACATCATCCGTAAGCGTTTTTAAAATTTAGCAAGTGCTGAAGAGATCCAAAACCTCAATGCCGTGACCCGGATTCGAACCGGGGTTGCTGCGGGCACAACACAGAGTACTAACACGATCACGGCAGACTAGTTGAGCCAGGTAGGAGTTGAACCTACAATCTTCTGATCCGTAGTCAGACGTTATCCATTGCACCACTGGCCCATCTGCTTATGCTGTACCACAATACATGACAACAGTTTTAAAGTCTAAGTAGGAATGATTTAAAACATGACTGCTGCAGTTATTTGCCAACTTCCTCCTCCCATTTTCCATTGTACACACAACAATGCCAATGAATCCACAGAGTTCTCAGCAATGCAATAGTTTTTGGAAAATTCAGTCGTGCATTCAAGACAACTACTTAAAAAAAATCAGGACATCTAAATAAGGGTCTTTGGAGAGACCGAGAATCCAAGACCTGCCATGTCGGGAGAAAAAAACAAAAACAAATTACATTTTTCAGCTCACTAAACTTTTCCCCATTTTTTCTCATAAGAACACCTCGAATCATCTCATGAGAGGGAAGGTGAAAAAAAATATTGGAAAAAGACTTTGACATAAGAAAGAAATCAGCAGATTTTTAAATGTAGAAATTAAGACAGATCCAGTAGAACGGTGCTAAAATCAACAAGTAAGTGGTTACATGTTTAAGATTTTAGGAAACAATTAACTAGATTGGGGAAGGGCTCGTTTGTGCATATAAGTCCTTTTCTTTTTTCACGTAGCTAAAAGTGAGATGTTTGATTGAACGTTGAGATGCCCAATGGACTTTGTCTAGATTTCAATGACGTGAGGGGAAATTGTAAGACTATAGAGATGATTGTGCCCTCAGATGAAGTTTCTGCCATTTTGGTTTTCATGGCAGCCGTGGCTTGTTACATCATCCGTCAATGTGTTTTTAAAATTTAGGAAGTGCTGAAGAGATCCAAAACCTCAATGCCGTGACCTGGAGTCGAACCGGGGTTGCTGCGGCCACAACGCAGAGTACTAACCACTATACGATCACGGCAGACTAGTTGAGCCAGGTAGGAGTCGAACCTACAATCTTCTGATCCGTAGTCAGACGCGTTATCCATTGCGCCACTGGCCCATCCGTTTATCCTGTACCACAATACATGACAACAGTTTTAAAGTCTAAGTAGGATTGATTTAAAACATGACTGCTGCAGTTATTTGCCAACTTCCTCCTCCCATTTTCCATTGTACACACAACAATGCCAATGAATCCACAGCGTTCTCAGCAATGCAATAGTTTTTGGAAAATTCAGTCGTGCATTCAAGACAACTACTTAAAAAAAATCAGGACATCTAAATAAGGGTCTTTGGAGAGACCGAGAATCCAAGACCTGCCATGTCGGGAGAAAAAAACAAAAACAAATAAAATTTTTCAGCTCACTAAACTTTTCCCCATTTTTTCTCATAAGAACACCTCGAATCATCTCATGAGAGGGAAGGTGAAAAAATATATTCGAAAAAGACTTTGACATAAGAAAGAAATCAGCAGATTTTTAAATGTAGTAATTGATACAGATCCAGTAGAACGATGCTAAAATCAACAAGTTAGTAGTTACATGTTTAAGATTTTAGGAAACAATTAACTAGATTGGGGAAGGGCCCGTTTGTGCATATAAGTCCTTTTCTTTTTTCACGTAGCTTAAAGTGAGATGTTTGATTGAACGTTGAGATGCCCAATGGACTTTGTCTAGATTTCAATGACTTGAGGGGAAATTGTAAGTCTAAAGAGATGATTGTGCCCTCAGATGAAGTTTCTGCCATTTTGGTTTTCATGGCAGCCGTGGCTTGTTACATCATCCGTCAATGCGTTTTTAAAATTTAGCAAGTGCTGAAGAGATCCAAAACCTCAATGCCGTGACCCGGATTCGAACCGGGGTTGCTGCGGCCACAACACAGAGTACTAACCACTATACGATCACGGCAGACTAGTTGAGACAGGTAGGAGTCGAACCTACAATCTTCTGATCCGTAGTCAGACGCGTTATCCATTGCGCCACTGGCCCATCTGTTTATCCTGTACCACAATACATGACAACAGTTTTAAAGTCTAAGTAGGATTGATTTAAAACATGACTGCTGCAGTTATTTGCCAACTTCCTCCTCCCATTTTCCATTGTACACACAACAATGCCAATGAATCCACAGCGTTCTCAGCAATGCAATAGTTTTTGGAAAATTCAGTCGTGCATTCAAGACAACTACTTAAAAAAAATCAGGACATCTAAATAAGGGTCTTTGGAGAGACCGAGAATCCAAGACCTGCCATGTCGGGAGAAAAAAACAAAAACAAATTACATTTTTCAGCTCACTAAACTTTTCCCCATTTTTTCTCATAAGAACACCTCGAATCATCTCATGAGAGGGAAGGTGAAAAAATATATTCGAAAAAGACTTTGAAATAAGAAAGAAATCAGCAGATTTTTAAATGTAGAAATTGATACAGATCCAGTAGAACGATGCTAAAATCAACAAGTTAGTGGTTACATGTTTAAGATTTTAGGAAACAATTAACTAGATTGGGGAAGGGCCCGTTTGTGCATATAAGTCCTTTTCTTTTTTCACGTAGCTAAAAGTGAGATGTTTGATTGAACGTTGAGATGCCCAATGGACTTTGTCTAGATTTCAATGACGTGAGGGGAAATTGTAAGACTATAGAGATGATTGTGCCCTCAGATGAAGTTTCTGCCATTTTGGTTTTCATGGCAGCCGTGGCTTGTTACATCATCTGTCAATGTGTTTTTAAAATTTAGCAAGTGCTGAAGAGATCCAAAGCCTCAATGCCGTGACCCGGATTCGAACCGGGGTTGCTGCGGCCACAACGCAGAGTACTAACCACTATACGATCACGGCAGACTAGTTGAGCCAGGTAGGAGTCGAACCTACAATCTTCTGATCCGTAGTCAGACGCGTTATCCATTGCGCCACTGGCCCATCTGTTTATCCTGTACCACAATACATGACAACAGTTTTAAAGTCTAAGTAGGATTGATTTAAAACATGACTGCTGCAGTTATTTGCCAACTTCCTCCTCCCATTTTCCATTGTACACACAACAATGCCAATGAATCCACAGAGTTCTCAGCAATGCAATAGTTTTTGGAAAATTCAGTCGTGCATTCAAAACAACTACTTAAAAAAAATCAGGACATCTAAATAAGGGTCATTGGAGAGACCGAGAATCCAAGACCTGCCATGTCGGGAGAAAAAAGCAAAAACAAATTCCATTTTTCAGCTCACTAAAGTTTTCCCCATTTTTTCTCATAAGAACACCTCGAATCATCTCATGAGAGGGAAGGTGAAAAAATATTTTCGAAAAAGACTTTGAAATAAGAAAGAAATCAGCAGATTTTTAAATGTAGAAATTGATACAGATCCAGTAGAACGGTGCTAAAATTAACAAGTTAGTGGTTACATGTTTAAGATTTTAGGAAACAATTAACTAGATTGGGGAAGGGCTCGTTTGTGCATATAAGTCCTTTTCTTTTTTCACGTAGCTTAAAGTGAGATGTTTGATTGAACGTTGAGATGCCCAATGGATTTTGTCTAGATTTCAATGACTTGAGGGGAAATTGTAAGTCTAAAGAGATGATTGTGCCCTCAGATGAAGTTTCTGCCATTTTGGTTTTCATGGCAGCCGTGGCTTGTTACATCATCCGTCAATGTGTTTTTAAAATTTAGCAAGTGCTGAAGAGATCCAAAACCTCAATGCCGTGACCCGGATTCGAACCGGGGTTGCTGCAGCCACAACACAGAGTACTAACCACTATACGATCACGGCAGACTAGTTGAGCCAGGTAGGAGTCGAACCTACAATCTTCTGATCCGTAGTCAGACGCGTTATCCATTGTACCACTGGCCATCTGCTTCCTGTACCACAATACATGACAACAGTTTTAAAGTCTAAGTAGGATTGGATTAAAACATGACTGCTGCAGTTATTTGCCAACTTCCTCTCCCATTTTCCATTTACACACAACAATGCCTGAATCACAGCGTTCTCAGCAATGCAATAGTTTTTGGAAAATTCAGTCGTGTATTCAAGACAACTACTTAAAAAAAATCAGGACATCTAAATAAGGGTCTTTGGAGAGACCGAGAATCCAAGACCTGCCATGTCGGGAAAAAAACAAAAAAAAATTACATTTTTCAGCTCACTAAACTTTTCCCCATTTTTTCTCATAAGAACACTCGAATCATCTCATGAGAGGGAAGGTGAAAAAATATATTCGAAAAAGACTTTGAAATAAGAAAGAAATCAGCAGATTTTTAAATGTAGAAATTAAGACAGATCCAAGTACGGTGCTAAAATCAACAAGTAAGTGTTACATGTTTAAGATTTTAGGAAACAATTAACTAGATTGGGGAAGGGCTCGTTTGTGCATATAGTCCTTTTCTTTTTTCACGTAGCTAAAAGTGAGATGTTTGATTGAACGTTGAGATGCCCAATGGACTTTGTCTAGATTTCAATGACGTGAGGGGAAATTGTAAGACTATTAGAGATGATTGTGCCCTCAGATGAAGTTCTGCCATTTTGGTTTTCATGGCAGCCGTGGCTTGTTACATCATCCGTCAAAGTGTTTTTAAAATTTAGCAAGTGCTGAAGAGATCCAAAACCTCAATGCTGTGACCCGGATTCGAACCGGGGTTGCTGCGGCCACAACACAGAGTACTAACCACTATACGATCACGGCAGACTAGTTGAGCCAGGTAGGAGTCGAACCTACAATCTTCTGATCCGTAGTCAGACACGTTATCCATTGTGCCACTGGCCCATCTGTTTATCCTGTACCACAATACATGACAACAGTTTTAAAGTCTAAGTAGGATTGATTTAAAACATGACTGCTGCAGTTATTTGCCAACTTCCTCCTCCCATTTTCCATTGTACAAACAACAATGCCAATGAATCCACAGCGTTCTCAGCAATGCAATAGTTTTTGGAAAATTCAGTCGTGCATTCAAGACAACTACTTAAAAAAAATCAGGACATCTAAATAAGGGTCTTTGGAGAGACCGAGAATCCAAGACCTGCCATGTCGGGAGAAAAAAACAAAAACAAATTACATTTTTCAGCTCACTAAACTTTTCCCCATTTTTTCTCATAAGAACACCTCGAATCATCTCATGAGAGGAAGGTGAAAAAATATATTCGAAAAAGACTTTGAAATAAGAAGAGAAATCAGCAGATTTTTAAATGTAGAATTGATACAGATCCAGTAGAACGATGCTAAAATCAACAAGTTGTGGTTACATGTTTAAGATTTTAGGAAACAATTAACTAGATTGGGGAAGGGCCCGTTTGTGCATATAAGTCCTTTTCTTTTTTCACGTAGCTAAAAGTGAGATGTTTGATTGAACGTTGAGATGCTCAATGGAGTTTGTTCTAGATTTCAATGACGTGAGGAAATTGTAAGACTATAGAGATGATTGTGCCTCAGATGAAGTTTCTGCCATTTTGGTTTTCATGGCAGCCGTGGCTTGTTACATCATCCGTCAATTGTTTTAAAATTCAGCAAGTGCTGAAGAGATCCAAAACTCAATGCCGTGACCCGGATTCGAACCGGGGTTGCTGCGGCCACAACACAGAGTACTAACCACTATACGATCACGGCAGACTAGTTGAGCCAGGTAGGAGTCGAACCTACAATCTTCTGATCCGTAGTCAGACGCGTTATCCATTGCGCCACTGGCCCATCTGTTTATCCTGTACCACAATACATGACAACAGTTTTAAAGTCTAAGTAGGATTGATTTAAAACATGACTGCTGCAGTTATTTGCCAACTTCCTCCTCCCATTTTCCATTGTACACACAACAATGCCAATGAATCCACAGCGTTCTCAGCAATGCAATAGTTTTTGGAAAATTCAGTCGTGCATTCAAGACAACTACTTAAAAAAAATCAGGACATCTCTAAATAAGGGTCTTTGGAGAGACCGAGAATCAAGACCTGCCATGTCGGGAAAAAAACAAAAACAAATTACATTTTTCAGCTCACTAAACTTTTCCCCATTTTTTCTCATAAGAACACTCGAATCATCTCATGAGAGGGAAGGTGAAAAAATATATTCGAAAAAGACTTTGACATAAGAAAGAAATCAGCAGATTTTTAAATGTAGAAATTGATGGGGGGTGGTCTGCTGCTCAACCAAGATGGCTGCGTAGTGCCTGAGCTCCTCACAATCCCGCAAAAAATTCGCTTTTTATAGCAAGATAAACCCCGGTATGGGTCGTGGCAAACGGCATCAACTTGTTGAGTCTCGCCCTGGGACCCCAC
>RXON01004713.1:0-39177 GCA_009667805.1 Leptobrachium leishanense | reverse complement strand
TACATTGGTCCATTCAAGGTCCTAAGACGTATCAACGAAGTCAGTTATGCGCTGGACCTACCTCATACCCTCCGTATACCGAATACCTTTCACACCTCCTTGTTGAAGCCCCTTCTGTGCAATCGGTTCACCACTGTTATTCTTCGACCACGTCCTGTACTGGTCCAGGGACAAGAAGAATTTGAGGTCCAGTCCATTGTTGATTCCCGTCATTCCCTTGGTGGTCTTCAATATTTGGTGCACTGGAGAGGGTATGGCCCGGAGGAATGCTCATGGGTTCCGACTTCTGATCTCCATGCCCCCGTCTGGCCTTTCACCGTTCTCATCCCACTGCTCCGGGATCTCGGCGCCTGGAGGACGCTCGTGCAGGGTGTACTGTCATGCCTGCTACTGCTCCTGCAGTGCGGCCTTCCCAACAGAGAGGGCGCCAGTCTCTGAATCAGGCCACTTTGTATGCCACACCTGGTCAGGGATCTAGGCCTTTAAATATCAGTTCCAGTCTGTGCTCTGGGCCCTGACGTGGTTATTTCTAGCCCTCAGCGCGTTTCTACAGCTTATGCATATTGATTTTCTGGTTTGACTTCTGGCTTGTATTTTTGACTGTGTTTTCTGTATTATCCCTTGGCATATGTTTCCCTCGTGTACCGACCTCTGGCTTGTTTATACTATGATATCTCTCCTGTCCCTGATCTGTACTTCTGTGTATTCTAGATTAGTACCTGGCCATTTTAAGGACCAGCTTCTCAGTTTAGGGTCCTTTCTTGCCTTTCTGGGTTTTGTCTGCATGCTGGGTGACCCTATATCCTTACAAAGTGTTGTGCTGCCTTTGAAGGAGAAAGGGCAAGTTCTTCATTAGACCTCAGGATTTCCATTCTATCTATTAGCTTCTTTAGGGGTGGAACAATGGTTGATCTCCAGAACGCAGGAATCAAAGATCTGGCTACCAGGAGGATACGGAGCAGTACCGATTTTTTTCGTGGACGCCACCGAAATTGGCAATTGAAGGAGTAAAAATATTTGGGGTGTAAAATCCAAATCTACGTCGGTGGTGTCGCGTATAAGTTCTTGAATCCTCTTCCAGAATCTTTGGATAGGAGCACATTCCCACCAGATGTGGAGGTACGTGCCAATTTCCGTAGAGCATCTCCAACAATTTGGAGATATGGTAACGTTAAATGTAGCCATAAGAGCAGGGGTGCGGTACCAGAAGGTCAATATCTTATAGGGCGTTTCCTGTAATTTGGTGACACTTGTACCTGAGTGTGTGTCAACGTCCTAGCCCAGTCTTCATCCGAGATATGAGTATCAAGTGTGCGTTCCCAACGGGACATGTACATCGGGGGTTCCGTATCTACTTTGCGTAATAGACTATAGATCGTGGATACACTATGTGCTAACGGAATAGTTCTCCTGCAGAGCATTTCAAAGGAAGAGAGCGATCGAATTAGAGAAGTGTTATTCGGGAGACTTTGTAGGAACGATTTTATTTGGTGAAAGTTAAAAGTGTCCGCAAAGGTAAGCGCCGGTCGGTCAGGCGCCTCCAGCGTTACAAAGGCTCTATCACATAGTATATGGTACGCCCTTAGTATAGGGGAATCCGAAATGCGTGTCTTCAGTTGTGGTCTGATCATGACCGGGAATTCAGGGTTATATTGTAGTGAAAGAAGTGGCGAAGGATATGTCGATAAGGCGTATTTTGTTCGGACTTTATGCCAAAGGAGAAGTGTGCTGCCTAGAGGTGAAGGTTTCTATGGCCAAATGTTTGACCGTTGCCCAATGCATCCATGGTAGTGTCCCTAACGGGCGGCCGGCTTGTAGTTCTTCCAGGTCTAGCCACCGTTGTTCAGGAGAAGCTGTCATCCAGTCAACCACTCTGGTTAGGTGTGTGGCGTAGTAATAAAGACGGGTGTCAGGGGCGTGGTTTAGCACGGGATGAAGATGGCCGCTTAAACTCGGAGCTCCCGATCTACCCGCTCATTTAACGCTAATATATCTGCTAACGCGAACCATGGTGAAGGGAAAGAAGAAGCTGGAGGATGCCTCGTTACCAGACACCCCGAGGCCGCCGTTATCGGGGACTCTTGACCATTTTTTGCAGACCCCGCGAGATAAGGCCGTGGAGCCTGACATGTCGACCCAACCCTCCATAGCGGATTCGTAGGAGTCCTGGCTAGATGGCGACACAAGAACCCGCTGAATTGAGGAAATGGTGGCTGCTTTTCCTACCCGAGACGACATCCAACGCCTGTTCGGAGCCGTCTGGGAGGACCTCCGCAAGGATATACACGAGGTACGTGCTGACATGGCGGCCATGTCGGACCGCGTGGCACACCTGGAGGAGGCCGCGCGGAAACCAACGGCTCCCCACACTCACCCACAAGCTGGGGCCCCGGATCACTTATTCGCTGTAGCTAGAAAAATAGATGATTTAGAAAACAGATCCAGACGACCGAACATAAGAATTAAAGGGGTGGCAGACTCTGTGCAGGACATATGGGGATTCACTGTGCGACTCTTCAATCACATTCTGCGCGGCCCCCGCATCACACTCCAGCACGTGGACAGGGCCCACCGTGATCGCGGCCGCTTCAACCGCACACCTCATGACCCACCTAGAGATGTCCTTTGCCACCTCACGGACTTTAATCTGAAAGAGGAATTATTACACTCGGCACGCTCCTCTAGGATGTGGCTCTTTGAGGGTTCGGAGATATCTCTGTATCAAGATCTATCCCGGTTCACCCTACAAGCTAGGAGAGCGCTTAAGCCCATAACATCGGCCCTCAGAGATGCACAAGTCCCATATCGATGGGGTTTTCCGATGGCCTTAATAGTGATGGTACATAATCGACCGGTAACACTCAGGAACTACAGTGACCTCCCCCACTTCTTGGAGGCTGTGAGCCTTCCCTCACTTCAGATTGAGAACTGGGAACCACTCTTGATGCAGTCTTGGGGCCTCTCGGACTGCGACCCACTACCGCTGCCACAACGCCTGGGCGGCCGTCGCCGCACCAGGTTGGAAATTGAGCAGCAGGCGCCATGCTAGATTCCATCTGCCGAGTAAATACTTCCACTGCTCTGTCCCGAGGGGGGATGTTCTACAGAGCCCAATATTCTGCCTAGGAATTTGACCGACTCAACGCAGACCTCTGACCCGACCTTTATTTGATGGCTTCTACACTCGCCTCCTGGCCTTCGGTAGCCCCAGGAGGGTTCACTATGGAGCCACTGTCACACTTGTTCTCCCAAAATCAGACTGGAAGCACTGAGCACAAGGAGCCAAAGCTCAGACACGAACAAGCCGCCCCCCCCTCCCTCCTTTTTTTTTTTTTTTCCCCTCTCTTCTCTTCTTCGGTGGATTACCTCTCCTGGAACATGGACCCCACCAACCCTTTACAACGCACTATATTGATTCGTCTCGCGAACACTCGGAACTGCCAATGATCATACTTATTATTGATTTGGATCGGTAGACGAAAGCCTTCTTACCAACTGGAAAACCTCGAATCACACCTATCACATTGAGCTGCCTGATACATGGCACCCCGACACATCAAAATGCTATGTGGCTCGGGCTTATACTTTATAACTTCGCAAATGTCTCCCACAAGACAGCTACTACGGTGACGCTTTCATGGGGGTACAGCGGACCTTATACGTAAGCCTCTAACTACCCATCTTGTCTTCTCTAATGTTATTACAGTGACTGGGATAAAGGGACGGAATGGGGAATTTTGAGCCTGGAACGACGATTATAGAGGACTTATATTTAATATATCTAATTGCTATATACAATGGTTCTAGTCATACACTCTGACTTAATCTGCAACACTGTTATATATAAGAAGCAGGAGGGAGACGGGGAGAAGGAGAGTGGGAGGGAGGGAGTTAGAGGGGGAGGGAAGGAAAGGGAAAGAGGGGGGGATAAAATAATAACACAATAATTAATAAATAAAAAAAATAAAGAAAAAAACGGGGGGTAAAAATAATAAATAAATATAAAGTTAAAAACAAAGAGAAAGAAAAAAAAATAAGAAAAAAAATATATATGTGTATGTATAAATAAATAACAAAAAAAGGGAGAAGGGAGGGGGAAAAGAAAAAAAAAGGGAAGGGAAGACAAGAAAAATGGAACAAAAAGGGAAAAGAAGGGCAGAAGGAGAAAGGAAATGGGGAAAAAGGGGAGGGGGAGAAGGAAGGGGGAAAAGAAAAAAAAGAAAATAACATTTTAGACTATGGGAATAACACACTGGATGGTATGCTCAGTATTGGCGACAACTTGGCTCATTTATGATGTAGGGGAAACACACGCAATAAATGACTGGAAGATGGCAGTTATACCTTTCTATATGTATATAGGGACATGGCAAAAGCAGAAGCTGTCACCACGCGATGGCTGCCGTTGACTCTACGTAGAGGGGACCTAGGGGGTTCTAGAGGAGAGGGGGAACTGGTACACTATATTGATTTGTATATGTATTTTTGTAAAAATGTTTTGGTTTTTTTTTGGGGCTGGTGTCGTTCTCTACTCCAATTTTGTACTTACCTGTTTCAGTGACACATAGTGCTTCTCGAATAACAGCTGGAACATGTAATGAGGCCACTGCTCTGTGGGACACCCGAGGGACGATAGTTACTACAGAGCCCCTCCTTTAGTACTAGATTACGTTACTATTAGTAACATTTGTACTGTTTTGACTAGATGTTACGCACTACTATTCTTCCACCATTTGAACTGTTATCCCATGGTTCATCGTATTACATTCTGCATTCCTATTTTATGTGCGGGGATGGTCGGGACCTCTTTTTTACTGACACAGCTCATATCTTTTCTTTAAGCTTGCTGCCGGCCATTCTTCATTTAACACCCCCCTGAGATTTTGATGTCACTGTTCCAGTGCGGGAAGGGGTGACATCACCTCTCCTCCCTCAGACGTCTTCTGTCTCATTTAACTTTGCTCTATTTTTGCTTCAATTCTCTCTCTTTAATTTCTCGACTACCTTTACCTGATCCTTTTTCTTCCAAACTTTTCCTCTCCTCCCCTTCTCTATAACTAGTTTCTCCCCCCCCTTTTTTTTTTCTCTCCTCCCCTTCTTCTTCTCTCTCTTCTTCCCATCAAACTTCTCTATTCCTCTTCGGAGGGGCGGCCTGCGATGGATTCCGCGACGTTCTCTGCTAGACAGCTCAGGCTGGTCTCTTATAATGCTCGGGGCCTTAACGTCCCTGAGAAACGGTCTCGATTGCTTCGGGATCTCTATGCTCATCGCACTTCTATCGCTTTTCTACAGGAAACACATTTCCGTGATAGGGATAGCCCGACACTACGAAACAACCGATTCCCGGTAGGATATTTCAGCAATTACACAGAATCCAAATCCAGAGGTGTAGCGATTCTGCTGGCACGAGACGTCCCCTTTACACAAACAGGTTTGCTTAGTGACCCTCAGGGGCGCTTTATCTTCCTAAAGGGTACTATAGCAGACACGACTTACACTTTTCGCTTCTGTATATATATCTAACACACACCAACATAAATGCTTAGCCTCTATTCTACGCAAACTAGACGTAGACTAGGAAGGAACCCTGATAGTGGCCGGTGATTTCAATGTATCCCTGGATCCTCGAATGGATACCTCTGCTGGATCTTCATCGATTCCTCTTAACATTCTTCGACACATCAGGCGGTCTCTTCACTCATACCGTCTGGTGGACGTGTGGCGAGCGTATCATGCCGGTGAAAGAGACTATACATTTTTCTCGTGAGTACATCAAAATTACTCGAGACTCGATCTCTTCTCTCTTCCCCAACATCACTTAGACTTGGTAATTGATACACATATAGCTACACAAACCTGGTCGGACCACGCACCAGTGATCATGACCTTGACCTTCCCCCCTCTACCGATCACGAGAACGCACTTGGCGTCTTAACACCTCACTGCTGACGGACCCAGTATTCCGCGCTGACCTAGACGAAGCACTTAAACAATACTTTGAAACCAATACCACACCGGACGTTTCTCCTTGCACAATTTGGGAGGCCCATAAAGCCACGATAAGGGGATTGCTTATCGCTAAATCGACAGCCCGGAAAAAAGAGAGGCAAACCGAACTCACATCTCTACTGGAAGACATCAGAACGCTGGAGACATCTCACAAGAGTGTCCAATCGGCGACAGTCTATCAACAGCTTCTGGATAGTAGGAAAAGGCTTAACGATCTCTTACAGGCAGACATTCGATTTTTGGCAATTAAATCTCAGGCTTTTTTCGCTCTTCAGGAAAACAAACCGGGTAGGTTACTGGCCAAAATCTTACGCAAACGTCAGGAACAATCTTACGTACCACACATTAAACTTTGTACTAACGTTCTGACTACTCGACCCAAGGAGATATTGCAAGTATTTGCACGCTACTATACAGACCTTTATAATGGCAGAGACGAGACCCCACTCCCGGACCTGATACCCGCATCACCAACTACCTGAAGGACAACGTTACTCGTCACCTTTCAGAGTCCCAGGCGGCCTCTCTAGATGACACTATCCTCTTGGAAGAGCTTGTGGAGGCTCTTAAACACATCAAGAATAATAAATGCCCTGGCCCAGATGGCTTCCCAGTAGAATACTATAAGGCCTTTCCCCAGACCCTTTCATCCCCCTTACTCTCAATGTTTTTTTTTTTTTTTTTTTTTTTTTTGGAATTTCTTAGAACGGTTTATTCTTTATTTAAGGAATTATAAAACAAGTCTCATGAAATCAAACAAGGTACGACCACGCAGGGCCAGCAAACGTATATCAAAAAAGATAACCTTACAGTATGTAATAATATGCATAGAAATTATGGAAACAGCGTAAGTTAGGTCATATTCAAGTAGCAAAAGGTCCTCCGGCGAGAAAAAATTAAGAGGGGGGGGATTAAGAGGAAGGCTTAAGACCTCTGCATTTAAGAAGGCGTAATCGCCTATGTAGCTTAAGAAAACGGTCTGCGAAACTAAACAGGGTGGGGGGGGGAACTAAAAAATCGGGAAGTGGTCCAGACTACAGGAAAAAGCAGCAGACCGGGGGATCTCAGCTATCCCTGCTATATAAAAAGAAAAATGAAAAATGAAAAGCAGTGGTGACCCAGGACCGTCTGGAGACCGAGGGTAAAAAGGCAACAAAAATGTCTCATCCCGGCTGAATCTCCAGCGCGTCTGGTGAGATGCCCGTGACTGCCAAGGCGGTCCAAGCCGTATCAGGGTTGGTGACCATGTACGGAATGTTAGCATGTGTCATCACCAAGGAGCCAGCCAGGCCCCATCGGTATCGAATCCCCCGACGACGTAGAGCGGACGTCACCTCTCGAAATCTGCGACGTGCCAACAGAGTCATAAACGGGAGATCATGATATAGGTCCAGCAGGACTCCCTCAAACTGCACGGGGTCCCGTGCACCCGGAGCAGACATAAGAGCGACTTTCGAGGCCACATCACGAAAGACCACCACGACGTCCCTCGGCTTCCCTTTGGGGGCCGTAGCCGCCTTCCGGACACGGAATGCAGCTCCAACTAAGTCCGTTGTATCAGAAGTGAGACCTGAGACCTGGATTGCGAGCCGGCTCACGAATGGCAATAGATCTTCCGTGGAAACCGAGTCCGGGATACCCCTGACTCGTATGTTACGACGACGATGACGTGACTCCAACGATTCCACCGAACGCGTTAGGACCTCCACCTGAGAGCGAAGACTGTCCACCTGGCCAGATAAGCTTGTTTGCTCCAATACGACCTCCTCCATCCGTACGTGCGTCGCCAACACCTGAGTCTTGATCACCTCTACCTCAGCTCGAACAGCCGCCACCTCCGGTCTCCACATTTCCCTAATTTCAGCCATGATCTTGCGTAGATCCCCTTTCGTGGAAGGGAGATCATCATCTTCCACAGTAGTCTGGGGAATAGCGGAACCGCCGGGTGCCCCCACCAATGCTCCCTGTTCCTGGGGATCCCGAGAGGAGCCATCACCGTCTGAGACCACGCTGCCAGACGCTGAGAGCTGCGGTACGTCCAGCAAGTCCCCCTGCGGTAAAACATGTGCGTCCACCAGGGATGCTGCCATCTCAGCCCTCCGCTTCTTTTGTGCCCGCTTCTTGGCAGCTGTGGACATAGGTCGCGATCCCGGCGGCTGAGACGATGGGGAGAGCCAGGACACCGCAGCCCCTGCATCCTGAAGCCAGGAAGCATTTTCCTCATCAGAGGTTTCATATCCCGAGGGGAAGGGGGAGGGGGCAAACTCCCTCTGAGGAGCTGATCCATGCCTCATGGACTCCCTTATATCCCGCTGTCGCGAGCCACTCTTCGAGGAAGCACCGGGGGGTTGTTTCTTACCCATACCCGCGATCAAGTCCGACGTGGCACTGTAGATCTCCACAGAGGCTTCTGAGGAACGCAGAGGAGGTAGGCCCAAAATACAATCCCAAACTTCCCGGGGGCCGAAATCCACCGCCGGGCACACCAAGCAGCACCAATTACGTCCCCCTGTGCTCAGGTAATAGTCCAGGGAGTTTAAAAAGCAGTTTTGTGGGGAAACGAGCGGTTTAAAAACACCAAAAGTCAGAAAGCTAGCGGGAGCTCCGCAAAACGTGACCGCTCGCTTCCACAGCTAGCTCCGCCCCCCTACTCTCAATGTTTAACGCAACGAGGAACGGCTCGAAATTTCCTCCTCATACCCTGACTGCTCATTTTGTGGTGATCCCTAAACCCGACAAAGACCTGACGGAGTGTAAACATTTTAGGCCCATCTCACTACTGAACTGTGACGTTAAAATATTGGCTAGGATCCTTGCTGACAGACTTAAGACTGTCCTGCCGGCATTGGTAAAAGCTGAACAGGTAGGATTCGTCCCTGGGAGGGAGGCGAGGGATGCGACCACAAGAGTTTTGAACGCTGTTACCCTGACTTCCGTTACCAAACATGGCCTTCTCCTTTTGTCTACAGACGCGGAGAAGGCCTTTGACAGGGTCGGATGGCCTTTCCTGTTCCAGACGCTGGAATCTTTTGGTCTCCCCACGCACTTCATGACATGGGTGCGCTCGCTCTATGACTCACCCGAGGCGCGGGTCAGGGTGAACGGGGCAATGTCCCCTTCTTTCCCTATTTCTAATGGGACCAGACAGGGCTGCCCCTTATCCCCACTCTTTTTTGCCCTATTCCTAGAGCCTTTTTTGGAAGCAATCCGCCGAGATGACACAATTCAGGGCATCCAGGGTGCCAAACGAACTCACAAAGTATCAGCATATGCGGACGACTTACTATTTCTCCTTCCAAATTCTAGAAACTCCATGCCGAGTCTCTTGGACCATATCAGGATCTTTGGGGAGCTGTCAGGCTATAAAATAAATAATGATAAATCTAACATGATGGGCATTCACATGTCTCCACTGGAAGTCTCTCATGCCCGATCCCATTTCCCCTTTCAGTGGTGTGAGTCTCGACTTAAATACTTGGGTATCTGGATTTCACATACCCCAGATAGCATGTACGAACACAACTATGGACAGTTGCTGCGCAACTTCCGTTCGGACTTATCCTCATGGACTCTCCTTCCCCTCTCGTGGCTGGGCAGAATCAGCGTCCTAAAATTGAACGTAATGCCACGTCTCTTATATGTGCTCCAAGCACTGCCCATATCCCTAACGCGCCTGTTTTTTAAGGAATTGGATTCTAGCTTCCTTTCCTTTATATGGCCTAAAGGTCGCCCGAGGGTCAAGACCCACCTACTCCGTCGCCCACGGCTGGAGGGCGGACTGGCTTTGCCTGATGCAAAGCTCTATGTCACGGGATGGCCCAGCACCCCCAGCCAGGGGCGGTGCAGTGACAGTGGTGACTATGGACACTTGGGTGTGGTGGCACGCACCTAGTTTTACCAGTACTTTTATTTAGATGTGATTATTGTGTGGTGTAATAAAGTGTTCCCCGTTGGTTTATTGCGTAATGTATTTTCCCTTTGTCTGCCTTGCCCGCCGCCATTTTCCGATCACCTTGTGGCGCAGTTCAGAATCTTCGATTCGGAAAATGGCCGATCCGAACCATCCGGTTCGGATCGCAAAATGGCCGATTCGGACCATCCGGTCCGAATCGGTGACTCCCCGAATCGTAATGGCCAATGGGTCCTGGGAGGGCGGGCAAGGAGTCCCATTGTATTGTAATTTATGTGAAGTTGATAAATGCTTGAACCATGCATAATAAAGGCAGATTTTGCAGTGCATCCAGCTTTGACTGATGTGTCTTTTTCTCCGCCGTATTTTCGCATCTGAGTATTCCCCGCGGTCTCAGGATACGGTGACCACCCAGATACGAACCGAACCGAGCGCTCTGTGCCTGTATCGAGGATCAGGGCAGAGGCGCAGCGGAAGAGATTCGGTTCTCAGAAAGACGGAGATTCGATCCGAAGGGCGCGGCCGTGTACCGCGCTTCGGTATTGCGAGGGATTGCGGTAAGATCCGAATCCCTCGCCCATCCCGCCAGATCCGAAGCTCATCCCCGATCCGATCCGAAAAGTCATCCCCTTGAGATCCGGCGATTTACCCTAACCGAGATCGGAAACGTTTCCCGCAAGATCCGAAACGTTTCCCACATCCGATACGAATATTCCTCCGCGGCAGATCCGATCTCCACAGACGTCCCACACCCACAAAGTCAGTGAACCAGCTGCTCGGGACGCTGAGTGCCGTATGGCTCAGTGGTCGGGCTGGTTCTAGGCAGGGGTCCCCTCCACCGCCCGCTAACCCTTCCCCAGGGTCACGCCAGGCCGCACGAGACGCCGAGTGCGTGCCACTCGGTAGTCGGGCCAGCGGTAAGCGACGGGGTCACGCAGATTGAGCACACCCGCAGGCGGAACAACATCTCCATTCCGTCATACTGGTGGCAGCGGTGGGATCGCTCTCTGCAGGCCCCTAGGAGACCTACGCCATGGCGGTGTACACCCACTACGACAGGGACACCCTGCGTGGGATGTTGGAGAACCGGGGAGGAACGCCGGGTAACAAGAAGAGAAAGACTCTGATCAAGGAACTGACCAGGATGGATCAGGACAGGGTGACGACGCCCGTCCCCAGCCCTGTCCAAGCAGAGGTGGAGGAAGATGCTGGTCTCCGAGAGGTGCGGCGTCGGATCGCCCTGCTAGGGGATGCCCCGCCGACGGCGGACAGATACGAGGTGATTCGGGAGTTCTACCGGGAAGTTGAGCAGGAGAAGGAACGCCAGCACCAGTTGCGGTTGGCAGAGCTCCGCGGAGCAGAGCCTGAATATGTTGACCCCGAACTCTACCCTGTGGAACCCTGGGTCGAGGCTCACAGCTCGACTGGAGCTTCACCCTGGGAATCCGCAAACCCCAGTGACTACGCTTGCGGGACTCTCAGCTCGCCTGGAGCCTGTACTGAGGACGTCACTTATCCCAGCGACCCTCGGATGGAGACTCACAGCTCGCCTGGAGCTGCATCTGAGGACGCCACATTCCCCATTGAGGAGCGGTGCTCCTGTGCCGGCACCTTCGCTGACCTGAAGGTTGTGTTGGCAAGAAGGCTGCAGGAGGGCCTGGAGCGGGACCAGAGGTCCACAGAGGAACTGTGGTACGAGGCCCTGGACCATGAGCGGGACTGCCATGGTGTGTACATTCCTTCCGACGCTGTCGTCCATCGGGTGCAGTACGATGTGCGAGCAGCGTTCCTGCAAGGTCGGGCCCCAGAGGAGTGGGAGGCCGAACTCCGGAGTCTGGTGCAGGAGGAGATCGCACTGGACGCCGCGTACCGCACGCTCCGGTGGCTAACCGCCGCTCCGACGGTGCGCCCTATTGGAGGCAGTTCCACTGCAGGGCCTCGCTACGGAGGCACGGGGCTGCTCTACGCGAGCATGGCCGCCGACCCCGAGTTTGGAGAGGAGACCGAAGAACGGATGGAAGACATTCTGGAGCGACGGGAACTGGAGATCCTGTCAGACAGCAGGGACTCGGTGTTTGAGGAGCTGGAGTCCCTAGCAGAGCGAGAGTGGGAGCTCGAGGTGGCTTATCGAAGACTGTTGGACGGCGTTCCGCAGTCGAGCCTGAGCTCCCCGTGGTGGGACGGGTCGGCGGAGGAAGTCGACAGTCCCCAGGTTTGGGACCTATGGGAAGCCGAGGCGGACCCATGGGGGCCTGTGGGGGTTCCGACAGAAGAAGTGACCCCCTTCACCCCGCAAGAGGACAGGGTGGCCGAGGCCACGGGTCCAGCGGGGGAGCAGACGGATGGTCTCCCCGGGATGGGTTGTGCGCAACCATTGATTGCCCCGGGGGGTGAAGTGACCATCCTTCCCCAAGGAGATCTCCAACCAGCAGAAGAGCTGGGTACGGGGCAGAGTGCCGCTGGCCTCTGCCCACTACTCAAAGTCTGCCAGGAGGAGCAGACGGATGGTTCCCCCGGGATGGGTTGTGCGCAACCATTGATTGCCCCGGGGGGTGAAGAGACCATCCTCCCGCAAGGAGATCCTCACCCAGCTGAAGAGCTGGCCACGGGGCAGAGCGCCGCTGGCCTCTGCCCACTGCTTAAAGTTTGCCAGGTGGAGCAGACAGATGGTTCCCCCGGGATGGGTTGCGCGCAACCATTGATTGCCCCGGGGGGGAAGGAAACCACCCTCCCGCAAGGAGATCCTCACCCAGCTGAAGAGCTGGCCACGGGGCAGAGCGCCGCTGGCCTCTGCCCACTATCCACCGTCTGCCGGGTGGAGCAGACAGATGGTCCCCCCGGGCTGGGTTGGGCGCAAACATTGATTGCCCCGGGGAGGGAAGAAACCATCCTTCCGCAGGGAGATCCCCACTCAGCAGAAGAGTTGACACCAGGGCAGAGCGCCGCTGGCCTCTGCCCGTTTCTCCCAACTTGCCCCGAGGGGCAGAGCAAGGATGACCCCGTGCAACTGCTGTTGCATCCATTTGTCCCCTTCGTTAGCTGCCAGGAAGAGCAGCCAGGTTTGGCTCTATTTGCTCCTTCGGTTGCCGTGTCCGTACCTGGCCATCCAGCGGAAGAGCTGGCAACGGGGCAGAGCGCCGCTGGCCTCTGCCCATTTTGGCAACCCTTGGGCTCGGGGGCCTCACGCAGCCACGGTTCTTCCCCACGGCTGACCTGGGCACCCGGGGCGTGTGCATTTAGCACCCGGGTTCCCCGGGTGAGCGATAACCCTGGAGGGGACACAGGAGGTACTCCGGCCCAGACGTATGTCCTCTCGCCCAGCCGGGGAAACCCTAAGGACATGGGGTCCCGACCAAGCTGGCACGGCCGCAGGGCCAAATGGAGAGGCCTGGTGACCCGGCCTCCCCAGACAGACTATGGGCCTGGGAGCACCGACTTCCCCGGTATGACCCGGTGGGGTCAGACCAGGTGCGTCGAACTGGGGGAGGGGGAGGAGTGTCACGGGATGGCCCAGCACCCCCAGCCAGGGGCGGTGCAGTGACAGTGGTGGCTATGGACACTTGGGTGTGGTGGCACGCACCTAGTTTTACCAGTACTTTTATTTAGATGTGATTATTGTGTGGTGTAATAAAGTGTTCCCCGTTGGTTTATTGCGTAATGTATTTTCCCTTTTGTCTGCCTTGCCCGCCGCCATTTTCCGATCACCTTGTGGCGCAGTTCAGAATCTTCGATTCGGAAAATGGCCGATCCGAACCATCCGGTTCGGATCGCAAAATGGCCGATTCGGACCATCCGGTCCGAATCGGTGACTCCCCGAATCGTAATGGCCAATGGGTCCTGGGAGGGCGGGCAAGGAGTCCCATTGTATTGTAATTTATGTGAAGTTGATAAATGCTTGAACCATGCATAATAAAGGCAGATTTTGCAGTGCATCCAGCTTTGACTGATGTGTCTTTTTCTCCGCCGTATTTTCGCATCTGAGTATTCCCCGCGGTCTCAGAATACGGTGACCACCCAGATACGAACCGAACCGAGCGCTCTGTGCCTGTATCGAGGATCAGGGCAGAGGCGCAGCGGAAGAGATTCGGTTCTCAGAAAGACGGAGATCTGATCCGAAGGGCGCGGCCGTGTACCGCGCTTCGGTATTGCGAGGGATTGCGGTAAGATCCGAATCCCTCGCCCATCCCGCCAGATCCGAAGCTCATCCCCGATCCGATCCGAAAAGTCATTCCCTTGAGATCCGGCGATTTACCCGCACCGAGATCGGAAACGTTTCCCGCAAGATCCGAAACGTTTCCCACATCCGATATGAATATTCCTCCGCGGCAGATCCGATCTCCACAGACGTCCCACACCCACAAAGTCAGTGAACCAGCTGCTCGGGACGCTGAGTGCCGTATGGCTCAGTGGTCGGGCTGGTTCTAGGCAGGGGTCCCCTCCACCGCCCGCTAACCCTTCCCCAGGGTCACGCCAGGCCGCACGAGACGCCGAGTGCGCACCACTCGGTAGTCGGGCCAGCGGTAAGCGACGGGGTCACGCAGATTGAGCACACCCGCAGGCGGAACAACATCTCCATTCCGTCATACTCTATTTTTACGCAGCACAATTAACAAGGATCATAGATTGGATGCTCATTGGGTCAGACAAACTATGGCTGGACCTGGAGGAGAAACTTGCAGGCCGACCCTTGTGGACCGCACCATGGTTGCCCACACAGCTCTTGAGACCGGATGTACCTCTCTCTGGTTTATACAGGGACACGCTTTTGGTGTGGTGGAGGATCAGGGGCCCCTTTGGTCTGTCACCATCCTTATCACCGCTTTTGCCTCTCCAACACCACCCGGGGTTCTGCCCGGGAACTAGCCTACATCGTAGATTTACGGACGGGACTAGGCTGTTTCTATTTCAAGTCCTTCAGAACGACGTGGTTACGATACCCGGATCCTCTGACGAGGATGACACTTTATCTTTTGGAGACAGATTTGCTCTCCACCGGTTGCGACATTTTGTGAGATCTCTCCCGAGGGGATTTCGCCCTCTGCGTCCACTCACTCCCTTCGAAACCTTCTGTAAACTTACCTTACCACTCTCTAAGAGCATTTCTACCATATATGGTCTCCTCCAGAAATGCGATACCTCACTACCGCCCCTGTGCGGTCACTGGGAGACGATCCTAGAACTTGACTTTACACCTGAGACATGGGCTAAGACCTTTTACCTTACCTTGTATGGGTCCCGAGCGTTTAAGGTGATCGATACATCTTACAAACTACTAACGTTTTGGTATTACACTCCCCATCAGACTGCACACTTTTCACTTTCATGTGACTCGATATGCTGGCGTTGCGGGACACAGACCGGCACATATTTACACATATGGTGGACCTGCGAAAAGATTACCCCTTTTTGGCGGCTGGTAGCGGAGGCCGTGGCGGAGGTTACGGGACTAGACTTGCCATTTGCACCAGCAGTGTATCTTCTTCTACACTTGCCTGGAAAACAACGAACGCTGCGTAACTCAGTGGCCCTACACCTCCTCTTGGCTGCGAGACGCCTTATCCCGGCTCACTGGAGATCACTAGAGGTCCCCTCATTTACGGAATGGGTGGAAGCAATTGAACAATTGAGGGCAGTTGACAACCTAGCCACCCAACAATCCGATAGACAAGACCCAAATCATCTGCTGAAATGGTTCTACTGGGACAGATTTCGTACCTCATCTGCATTCCGCCGCAGAATCGAACCTGCTACTATAATAATCTAGTAATATAAACCGAGATCCCTTGAGGAAGGTCAGTGAACAGACCCGACCGCCCACACGCCTCATACGATTGAGGATGATTACCGCTTGGAACGGGGCGGAGGATGAGAGGCGGACCTCTTTCTATCACGCCTCCATATTAGGGCTCCGTCGCGGCCCTTCTTCGTGGGTTGCCCCTCCCCCCCCGGCAGGAGGGGGGAGGAGACTACCGTACTGTTCCCCCCCTTTTTTTTTTTCTCCTCTCCCTTTCTCCCCTCTCTCCTTCTTTCTTCCCTCTTTTCTTTCACCTCTTCTCTCCTCCTCTTCTGTCGTCCTTCCTTTGCTCATCTCTTTTATACTCCCCTCTTACATACACTCTTGTTCTATTCCTACTCTTTATTCGCCTGCTTGTTCCCGTTAATACACATACTTACCTCCCAGTAAGGAAAACAAAAACAGGCTTTCATTAAAATATTACAGAGTTAAATATTGTATGTTTATTCGACATGCCGCAAATATACATCTATGTACCGGCCCTTACTTACCAAACTGATTTTGATTTACAATGTATCTACTGGACTACCTTGTATGAATACGATCGCATGTTATAATTCTGTTATTTTTATTTGATCCTTACTCGTTTGTATGTTGTATGATTCCTGTTTATCACTTCAATAAAAGCCTTTGAATACAAAAAAATAAAGAGGGGTGTCTGGAACCGCTAATCCACCATTCCTCTTTGATTTACATAGTATGTCGTATTTAAGTCAAGGGCGAGATGTAGGCCAAATGAAGGTGGAAAAAAAGGGAGCGTATGTGTTTGTGAAAAGATGAGGGAATGCTAATAGGAATTGTGTGAAATAGGTACAATAGTCTCGGTAAAAGATTCATTTTTATAACGCCAATTCGTCCTAACCAGGATAAGTATTTCAGAGACCATCGTGTCACGTCCAGTTTGAAGGTATCCAGTAGCGGTGTAAAGTTTAACGCAAATAGCTTCGCGATATCTGGGGATAAGCGGATTCCAAGATAAGTGAGTGCCGTTGTACACCAGCGAAATGCATAGTGTGTACTTAGTACTCTTCGCCAATGTCTGTGTGGTAAAACTGCCATTATTTCAGATTTTGTTTCATTGATCTTGACGCCTGAAATTGCTCCGTAGTCCTGAAGTTCCTGGAGTATTACAGGTAGAGTTCTCACTGGATCAGGTAAAAGGAACATGAGGTCATCCGCGTATGCGGATACCTTATGTTCTGCATGAGTGCCTTGTATTCCTTTTGATTCTCACATTTTGTCGGATGGAGGATAGAAGCGGTTCCAAGCTGAGGGCGAACAAGAGTGGCGAGAGCGGGCAGCCTTGTCGAGTGCCATTACGTATTGGAAATGCAGCTGTGAGTGCGCCATTCACCTTCACTCTCGCCGTTGAGTATAGAGCCCCAACCCAGCTCAGAAAGGGCTCCCCCACTCCATATTGTGTAAGAGTCCAAAATAAGAATGGCCACAAGACCCGGTCGAAGGCCTTTTCTGCGTCAGTCGAGAGCAGCAATAACGGGCTGGCCGTACGGTTGGTGTGTGCAATGGCATTTATGATTCGGGTTGTTGCGTCTCTGGCTTCTCGTCCGGGAATGGACCCCACCTGGTCAGGGTTAATCAGTTGAGGCATAAATCTTTTCAGTCTGTTGGCTAGTACTCGTGCCATAAGTTTCATGTCACTATTAATAAGAGAAATGGGCCTGTAATTACCGCACGCGGTGTGATCTTTTTCTGGTTTTGGAATTAACTTAATTGTTGCCATCAGTGAATGAGGGTGGGGCCTATTCCCTTCTTTTAATGCATTAAACAGATTCCCCAGGGCCGGTAAGAGGTCTCTAGTGTTGTTTTTATAATATTCAATGGGTAAGCCATCAGGGCCTGGGCTCTTCCCAATCTCTTCAGTAGAGATGGCAGCGCTCAATGATTCCCGGTCCGCAGAACCCAGAGGATTACGGATCGTACGCGATAGAAAGGCGTCCATTCCGGCTATGGACTCAGTGGTGGGTTCTTGAGTTTCTAAATTATATAAATCCGTGTAGAATTTCAAAAATTCTCCTGCTATGGTATTTGGGTCAGTTACAAGTGTGCCTCCCGAGGAACAGATTTTCGGTATGTAAGATTTAATGTATCTGTCCCTGAGTATCCTCGCCAGAAGTCTACCTGGCTTGTTTTCCTGCAGTGTAAAAAATAATCGGGATCGCAAAGCCTGGAATCTCAGCGAAGAGCTGACTAGTTTATCTAGTGCTTGTCGGGCTTGTATGAGGCGTTGGTATATCGTAGCATCTGCGGAATCAATATGTGCAAGTTCCAGCTTCCTAATCTCGTCCCATAGCATCCTGCGTTCCTTGTCGTGTTGCTTTTTCCGTGCCGTTCCTTTACAGATAAAGAAACCTCGTACTACCGCTTTGTGCACCTCCCATAGTGTCGGTAATGGGGTGTCAGCCGTAGTATTTTCTGCAAAAAAGTTCTCAAGTATCTCGTGGAGTTCCGTTCTAATTAGAGGTTCATCGAGCATTGATATGTTCATCCGCCATTGGCGTTCCCGAGGCTTAAACCGCGGCGATTGTATCACCAATTTAAGCGGAGCGTGGTCCGACCAAGTTGTAGCTTCCACCGCTGAGGAGGACGTTAGGTCCAGGTTGTGATATTGCATAAAGAAATAATCGATTAGTGTATGCGTCTGGTGCACCTGTGAAAAATATGAGTAGTCTCGCTCTGTGGGGTGCAGTGCGCGCCAGACATCTACTAGTCGACATTCTTGTAATGCGTGCCTTTATGGAGCGCAAGACGTGAGAAGGCGTGGTCGAGTTACATGTGGATGAGTCAACTAATGGGTCTAGTGCCACATTAAAGTCCCCAGCTAGAATGGTAGTCCCCTGCTGAAAAGCATCTAGAGACCGTAGAATCCGCGATAAGCATGAGTGTTGTTTTCTGTTAGGTAGATATATGGATGCAAAGGTGTATATCGAGTCAAGGATGGATCCTCTGACAAAAAGAAATCTACCTCCCTCGTCTTCCATTGTTGCATCTACTACGAAGGGAACCTCCTTAGAAATTAAGATCGCTACTCCCCGAGATTTACTTTGTGAGAAATTACTAAAGAATCCAGTGGGGAAATATGTATCTCTCAGGGATGGAGCCGAACCCGCTCGGAAGTGGGTCTCCTGAAGGAAGGCAATGGATGTGCGCGAGGCCCGTAGATCTCGCAGCAAACGTGAGCGCTTTTCTGGTATGTTTAGGCCACGAACGTTACAGGACAGCAATTGTAAGTCGCTAGGAGCGTAAGGGGACTTTGGATCTAACATGGTAGTAATCTGAATCAAAGTCACAATTCAAGGGTATGCCGGTACGCTGGGCACTGTGTCCCGGACATAAAAGGGAATTGTGAGCAAAAAATGTGGAGGCGCGCGGGAAGGAGAGCTAGGGTGAGGGGTTAGGGAAGAATGGGATGTGGGAGGGTGTGAGAATGGAGAGATAGAGAAATAGAGAAGTATGAAAAAGGAGAGAAAAGAGGCGTTAAGTGCGCCAACTGGGGTGTCGCTCACCACCACAGCGCCTGTGGCCGAGTGGGAGGACCCTCAATTGGGGGTATGCACTATACCTCGTGGGGTGTGATCAATTGAGTTCAATGACCTTTGTCTGTCTAAAAGACAGAATAACCTACCGATAAGGAAGAAGTTATACCGACAAAGTGGGGTCTCAGTGTAGAGTTCCCGAACACCGCCATCCCCGAACATTAATGCATCTAGTTAAAGCCGTGGCGTAGCTGTTGGGATAGGACTATAAGAAGTAAGGGGCTCATCGTTAGCCTAAGATAGTTCACCTTTTGGTGTGTGCGGTCAGGCTATTCCTGGAACATGCATAAGTCAACGTAGAGAGGACCTCAACTAATTGTCACATTATACTAGGGTGGGAGTAGGCCTCCCTATTAGGTGTAGTTACTATGAATAAAGCAAATCTAAACTATGCTACAATCGCCTGGTTTGTGTCTAGCGTGTGTCTGGCGTACGTTTAATCTAACAGGTGCACAAGAAGGTTGACGTTCAACATATATGTAAAAACCAAAGGTTACCTCTCAACCCATCCACTTGCAGGAGTCCTTAGTATATTCTTAACTTTGTCGCGTCTATTGATTTAACCCCGCCTATGTAACACGCGGTCTAAGTAACAGTCCCTCCCCCCTCCTCGAACTATCAACTTCCCTCCCTTGCCCGACCGCACCCCTCTATCTCGGAGTTAAAGCCGACACATCGGAGAAAAGGTCAAATGCGAACCTTTTACATAATCTATAAACAACTAGCAGGTCCTGTGATCCTCAAACCTCGTGCTCCGACGTAGGTACGACCCATTTGTACTAGGTCCGATCTACTTGGATCAAACTCATAAGTCGAAGCTCAGTTTGGGACTTATGAGTGAAGTGTATAGCATATTAAGACAGTCTATAAACATACCAACTAGCATACATTCCCTCCCCCTTCGCCTCGTGCCCACCCATCTATTCCCACCCGTCTCCTTTGCCCCCCTATATCCTCCCCGGCGTTCCCCCCGTACGTACTATCTCGAAGTTAAAGCTGACATGGTGGAAAGAAGGTCAAATGCGAACTTTTTACAAAATCTATAGACAAGTAGCCGGTCCTGTGATCTTACAACCTCTTGTACCAACTTAGATGCGACCCATTTGTGCTAGACCAGAACTACTTGGATCAAACTCATAGGTCGGAGGTCAACTTGAGATTGTATGAGTGAAGTGTATAGCATACTAAGACATTCTATAAACCTATCCACTAGAATACATTCCCTCCCCGCGTGCCCACCCCTCTAATCCCTCCCATCTCCTTTGCCCCACTATATCCCCAACCCCAGAATACCCCCCGCATGTATTGTAGAAGGAGTTCGATACTTAAACGTGATTCTGCACCAACGACGTCTTATGTCCTCGCTTAGGTGGTAAAGTGTTCGTGATAGTCTTGCGTACAGCTCATCTTTTCAGTTACAGTCATAGTTAAAGAGAAGGCTTCACACTCGAGGCAGGGCCTTGTGCTGCGCCCAACTCCTCGACGAGATACCGGGTAGCCTCCAGTAACCGGCAGCACCACTCAATATAGAGCCTTGTTCCCAAGTCTTATGTGTGCAGAACTGTAGTTGGCTACGACCAAAAGGTAATCGTACGTGGGATGCGCCAATAGAAAATATGGAAAATAATCGCAACCTTATTAATCCCTATATAGGTGATCTCGATCTGTCCAGGGAAGGCATAGGTTGACTATCAGTAATGCGAAAATCCGTGGTATTTCGGTTTCCTCGAGGTGATCTTTGCGGTCTGGGTCTCCCCGGTTGGCTTACCGGAGGATGGGTTGAGTTCGGTAGGCATTCCCAATCTACGATTTCAACCTGTGCGAGGTTCATGTCCATCAGGAATGGTGCTACGTCTTGTGGGGTGCGAATCGCGTGTAATTGGTTATTCCTACGCACCTGAAGGGTGAATGGGAACCCCCATCTGTAGGGAATGTCCACTTCTCGTAAAAGTTGAGTTACTGGACGTAAGGAACTGCGTGCCATCAGGGTGTGCGGGGAAAAGTCATGGTACATGTCACGGAATGGCCCAGCACCCTCAGCCAGGGGCGGTGCACACGGACATTAGTTTTGGCCAGGGACAGTTAGGTGCGGTGGCACGCACGGAGTTTGAACGTACTTTTTATTAGATGTGGTTATGTGTGGTGTGATACAGTGTTCCCCGTTGGTTTATTGCGTAATGTATTTTCCCTTTGTCTGCCTTGCCCGCCGCCATTTTCCGATCACCTTGTGGCGCAGTTCAGAATTCTCGATTCGGAAAATGGCCGATTCGAACCATCCGGTTCGAATCGGAAAATGGCCGATTCGGACCATCCGGTCCGAATCGGCGACTCCCCGAAGTGTAAGGGCCAATGGGTCCTGGGAGGGCGGGCAAGGAGTCCCATTGTATTGTAATTTTGTGTGAAGTTAATAAATGCTTGAGCTGTGCATAATAAAGGCAGATTTAGCAGTGCATCCAGCCTCGTCTGATGTGTCTTTCTCTCCGCCGTATTTTCGCATCTGAGAATCCCCCGCGGTCTCAGGATACGGTGACCACCCAGATACGAACCGAACCGAGCGCACTGTGCCTGTATCGAGGATCAGGGCAGAGGCGTAGCGGAGGAGATTCGGTTCCCAGACTACCTGCCGGAGATCCGAACCGAAGGACGCGGCCGTGAACCGCGCTTCGGTATTGCGGTAAGATCCGATTTCTCCGCTGATTCCGCCAGATCCGAAACCCTCTCCAACCCCGATCCGAAACTCCCTCCAAACCCGATCCGACCCTCCATCCATCCCCGATCCGAAAAGTCCGCCACCCAAGATACGAAGAGTCACCCGCCCCAGGATCGGAAACGTTTCCCGCATAAGATCCGAAACGTTTCCCCATAAGATCCGAACATTCCTCCGCGGCTGCCAGAGCCGATCTCCACAGACGTCCCACACCCGCAAGGTCAGTGAACCAGTTGCTCGGGACTCTGAGTGCTGTATGGCTCAGTGGTCGGACTGGTTCTAGGCAGGGGTCCCCTCCACCGCCCGCTAACCCTTCCCCAGGGTCACGCCAGGCCGCACGAGACGCCAGAGGCGCGCCACTCGGTAGTCGGCCAGCGGTAAGCGACGGGGTCACGCAGATAGAGCACACCCGCAGGCGGAACAACATCTCCATTCCGTCATACTGGTGGCAGCGGTGGGATAGCTCTCTGCAGGCCCTAGGGGGACCCTCATCATGACCGGGTACAGTGCCTACAAGCGGGACGTCCTGCGTGGCATGCTGGAGAACCGGGGCAGTGTCCCGGGCTCCAAGAGCCGGGAGACCATGATGGAGGAATTGAAAAGGATGGATCAGGAGGCGGCGGTCACAGCGTTGCCTGCTGACATAGCGCCGGCTACCGTCCCCGCAGAGCCCGAAGACAGTGTCTTTTGCCGGAAGATGCGGGAGCGGATCTCCATGATGGGTCCGGCCCCATCGGAAGCGGAGCTGAGGAATCTGGGTCGGGAACTCGGCCAGGAAGAGGAGCGGGAGAGGGAGCGAGTGCATGAACTACGGCTGGCTGAAGTGCGAAGCCGGCGGAGTAGCCGTTCTCCATCAGATCGTTACCCCGGGCGGAAAGTGCCGTTTCAGGCGTTCAAGGAGTTCCGGGAAGCCGAGGAGGAAATAGAAAGTTACCTCCAAGACTTTGAGCGCCTGTGTCGAGTGCATGAAGTGCACCGTGCCGACTGGGTAAGGATCTCGGCGAGTAAGCTGACCGGTCGGGCCGCCGAGGCCTATCGCACGGTGCCGGACGAAGAGGCCACCAGTTACTCGCACGTCAAGCAGGCGCTGCTGAGCAGATTTGCCGTGACCCCCGAAGCCAGCCGGATGAAGTTCCGGAATTCTTGCCGGCCCAGCGGCGCCACTCACGTGGAGTGGGCCCATCGGTTGCAGAGGGACTTGCGCACCTGGCTCTCGGGAAGCCAAGCGGAGACGGTGACAGAGATCACCCAACTGTTGCTGCTCGAGCAGTTTTTCGAGCACACACCCTCCGCTATACGGGAGTGGGTGCGCGACAAGAAACCCCATACGGTGCAACAAGCGGCCACTTGGGCCGACGAGTATACGGACACCGGAAGCTGTCGGGGGAGAGCGGACCTTGGCCGTCCGCCCAGCTTTACCCGCCCCACCACTTCCACCACCCCCACCACCAGCGGTCCGGGCGCCAGTAGCACGGCCCCCCAGCCGGTCCACCAACATGGCTAACGTCCGATGCTACGGGTGCAACCAGGAGGGGCACTACAAGCAATATTGCCCCAACCGACCGGAGTTGACCCAGCCGGCCGGCAGGGCATCGCCGGCGGCCCATTGCTGCGACGCCGGAGCTCCGTGGCCGGAGGCCCAGGAGGAATGGGAGCAGTTGCATGAGGCCGACCCCGTGCAAGCCGCCGCGGACGACAACCGCCGTCACCACCGCCAGGCGGTGTGGATAAACGGGCAGCCCGCTGAGGGGCTGCGGGACTCCGGGGCTACCATCACCCTGGTCCGGCCTCACTTGGTTCCGCCGAGCGACCGCCTGCAAAGCACTGTTGCAGTACGGGTGGCGGGAGGAAAAGTGCTCCGGCTCGAGACGGCCCGGGTGCACCTGGACTGGGGGAACGGGGAGAAGGAGGTGAGGGTGGGGTTGTTGAGGCAACTGCCGGCCGAGGTGCTTCTGGGTAACGATCTGGGGCAGCTCATTTCCGCTTACTCCACAGATGCGGCTACCCCGGTAACCACTAGGCAACAGAGCCGACGTCACGACCGGGGCACTCCGAATGGGACCCAGGTGAGATCTCCACCAAAATCATCCCGACCTCCCAAACCCCCCAAACCTCCCCGACCCCCCAACCCTTACCGACCTCCCAGACCTTCCCGACATCCCAAACCCCCAGGACCTCCCCGACCTCCCAGACCGCCATCACCTCTCATACCTCGACGGGACCCGATCCTTCCCCCCCCACCTGTCCTCCCTTCCCCGTGGAGTACCCCGGAGACGCTTCGCCACCAGACCCAGACCAACCCCACATTACAGGGCTACCGGGACCGAGCTGGGCAGGGTCTGGACGGCCAGGGAAAAGACAAGGTAGAGTGGGAGGATGGGTTGCTGTACCGTTACACCGTGAGGGAGGGGGCCAAGAAGAAGCAGGTCCCGCAGAAGCAGTTGGTGGTGCCTCAGGGCCCCAGGCAGGAGCTTCTGCGCTTGGCCCATGACATCCCCCTTTCAGGTCATTTAGGCCAGACGAAAACCCGGCACAGGTTGGCGCGCGCGTTTTTCTGGCCCCGCCTTAGCAAAGACACCCGCGACTATTGCCGCACCTGCCCAGTTTGCCAGAAAACTGGGAAGGCCGGGGATCACCCGAAGGCACCCTTGCGGCCCACGCCCATTATCCAGGAGCCCTTTAGCCGGGTGGCGGTTGACATCGTAGGGCCGTTGCCACGGCCCAGTGCCACCGGTAAGAGGTACATTCTTACCGTAGTGGATTATGCCACCCGGTACCCCGAGGCTGTGGCCTTGGCCAACATCCAGGCGGACACTGTAGCGGACGCGCTCCTCAGGGTGTTCACGAGGGTAGGGTTTCCCCGAGAAATCCTATCCGATCAGGGTACCCAGTTTACCGCTGAGCTCACCCAACAGCTCTGGCGTCTCTGTGGTGTTAGGGCGCTGCACAGCGCCCCGTATCACCCCCAGACAAACGGGCTGTGCGAGCGGTTCAATGGGACCCTGAAGCAGCTCATTCGGGCCTTCGTGCACGAGAACAGGGATTGGGAGAAGTATCTTCCCCACCTGCTGTTCGCCTACCGGGAGGTTCCTCAGGAATCCACCGGTTACTCCCCCTTTGAGCTGCTGTATGGGCGCCAGGTGCGAGGACCCCTGGATCTGGTTAGGGCTCAGTGGGAGGGGGCACCGGAGGAGGATGGGGTTCCTGTGGTGGAGTACGTCCTGAAGCTCCGGGAGCGCTTGGCGGAACTCGCGGGGTTCGTACAGGAGAACATGGAGACGGCCCAGGCTCAGCAGAAGGCGTGGTACGATCGCGCTGCGTGCAGTCGCTCGTTCTGCGTGGGGCAGAAGGTTCTGGTGTTAAAACCACAGCGGCAGAACAAGCTGCAGGCGGCCTGGCAAGGTCCCTACAAGGTGGTAACCCAGCTGGGGGATACCACCTATGTGGTGGTTAGCTGCGCAGACACCAGAATCCAGCGGACGTTCCACGTCAATATGCTGAAGGCCTTCCATGAGCGGCCGGAGACGGTGGACGCCATATGCGCGCCGGCTGCCGAGGAGATGGAACCGTTTCCGCTGGAAGAACTTCCGGGGGTAGCCAAGCAGCCTTCCGGGGTGGATCAGGTGCAGTTGGGGAGGAGTTAGGACCCGAGAAACAGGCGCAGGCGCGGCAGCTGCTTCTCGCCTACCCGGGGGTTTTCTCGGCTCTCCCGGGATATACGGACCAGGCTGTCCATCAGGTGGACACGCCCGGCCAGAGACCACTCCGGCAGCCCGCATACCGGCTCCCGGAAGCAGTCCGCGAGTCCATGCGGGCCGAGATCCGGGAGATGTTGGAGCTGGGGGTCATTGAGCCGTCGGCCAGCCCATGGGCGTCGCCCGTGGTCCTGGTGCCCAAGAAGGACGGTACCACCAGGTTCTGCGTCGACTATCGGCGGATAAACGATTGTACTATTACGGACGCTTATCCGATGCCCCGAGTCGACGAGTTGCTAGACCAGATCTCCGGGGGTCATTTTCTGACCACGGTGGATCTGTGCAAGGGGTATTGGCAGATTCCCCTTGCCGAGGAGGCGACCCCGAAGTCGGCCTTCATCACCCCGTTGCTTGTACCAGTTTCGAGTCATGCCGTTCGGGATGAAGAACGCCCCTGCTACCTTCCAGCGGTTAATCGATCGCCTCCTCGATGGCCTCCAGGGATTTGCTTGCGCATACCTGGATGATATAGCCATCTATAGCCAGACCTGGGAGGAACATCTGGATCATGTAGGGACTGTCCTGGGCCGGATTAGAGACGCCAACCTGACCCTGAAGCCGGAGAAATGTAAGGTGGGGATGGCCGAAGTGCAGTATCTGGGCCACCGGGTGGGGTGCGGGATACAGCGGCCAGAGCCCGCTAAGATAGAGGCTATCCTGGATTGGCCCACCCCTGTGACTAAAACTCAGGTTCTCGCCTTCCTGGGCACCGCGGGGTACTATAGAAAATTTGTACCCCATTACAGTGACCTGGCCAAACCCCTAACGGATCTGACAAAGAAATCCTTGCCCCGCCAAGTCCTGTGGTCTCCGGAGTGCGAACAGGCCTTTCGGCAATTGAAGGCCGCCCTGACCCAAGCTCCCCTGCTAGCAGCTCCCAACTATAACAAACGTTTTGTTGTTCACACAGACGCGTCCATGTTCGGACTGGGAGCTGTCTTGAGTCAAGTGGGGGACGACGGGGGGGATCATCCGGTGGCGTTCATTAGCCGGAAGCTGTTGCCACGAGAGGTGGGGTATGCTGCAGTGGAGAAGGAGTGCCTGGCCTTGGTCTGGGCCCTACGGAAGCTCCAACCCTACGTCTACGGTCGGTCCTTCACCGTGATGACCGACCATAACCCCTTGGTATGGCTCAACCGAGTGGCGGGGGAGAACGTTCGCCTGTTGCGGTGGAGCCTGGCTGTTCAACCCTTCAACTTTACAATCCAATATCGGCCCGGGTCGCAGAACGGTAACGCAGATGGGTTATCGCGACAGTCGGCCCGGGAACCAGGGGATTGGGGAGCCCCGACTACCTCGGTACGACCCGGTGGGGTCCAACCGAGTGCGTCGGACCTTGGGGAGGGGGAGGAGTGTCACGGAATGGCCCAGCATCCTCAGCCAGGGGCGGTGCACACGGACATTAGTTTTGGCCAGGGACAGTTAGGTGCGGTGGCACGCACGGAGTTTGAACGTACTTTTTATTAGATGTGGTTATGTGTGGTGTGATACAGTGTTCCCTGTTGGTTTATTGCGTAATGTATTTTCCCTTTGTCTGCCTTGCCCGCCGCCATTTTCCGATCACCTTGTGGCGCAGTTCAGAATTCTCGATTCGGAAAATGGCCGATTCGAACCATCCGGTTCGAATCGTAAAATGGCCGATTCGGACCATCCGGTCCGAATCGGCGACTCCCCGAAGTGTAAGGGCCAATGGGTCCTGGGAGGGCGGGCAAGGAGTCCCATTGTATTGTAATTTTGTGTGAAGTTAATAAATGCTTGAGCTGTGCATAATAAAGGGAGATTTAGCAGTGCATCCAGCCTCGTCTGATGTGTCTTTCTCTCCGCCGTATTTTCGCATCTGAGAATCCCCCGCGGTCTCAGGATACGGTGACCACCCAGATACGAACCGAACCGAGCGCACTGTGCCTGTATCGAGGATCAGGGCAGAGGCGTAGCGGAGGAGATTCGGTTCCCAGACTACCTGCCGGAGATCCGAACCGAAGGACGCGGCCGTGAACCGCGCTTCGGTATTGCGGTAAGATCCGATTCTCCGCTGATTCCGCCAGATCCGAAACCCTCTCCAACCCCGATCCGAAACTCCTCCAAACCCGATCCGACCCTCCATCCATCCCCGATCCGAAAAGTCCGCCACCCAAGATACGAAGAGTCACCCGCCCCAGGATCGGAAACGTTTCCCGCATAAGATCCGAAACGTTTCCCCATAAGATCCGAACATTCCTCCGCGGCTGCCAGAGCCGATCTCCACAGACGTCCCACACCCGCAAGGTCAGTGAACCAGTTGCTCGGGACGCTGAGTGCTGTATGGCTCAGTGGTCGGACTGGTTCTAGGCAGGGGTCCCCTCCACCGCCCGCTAACCCTTCCCCAGGGTCACGCCAGGCCGCACGAGACGCCGAGGGCGCGCCACTCGGTAGTCGGGCCAGCGGTAAGCGACGGGGTCACGCAGATAGAGCAAACCCGCAGGCGGAACAACATCTCCATTCCGTCATAGTACAATTCAAGAGTCTCTTCTGCGAAGCGCCACTTGCGTCGGTTACGAGCCTTTAACATAATTGCCTCCTTCAGTGTGAAGTCCGGTAAATGGCATATAATGTCACGGGGGGGCCCCGAATCCGTTGTGGGCCTAGGTCGGAGCGCTCTGTGAGCCCGATCTATCACCGCGTATGGCAAGGGGGGGGGCATCCCAGAATGTGAGCAAAGGCACCTAAGAGGAATTCTTTAATCTCTGTGATCTCCTCATGGACTCCTCTTACCCTGATCTTGTGCCTCCTTGACCGATTTTCCAAGTCGTCCAGTCTCCGGTGCAGGTCAGATACTCGTTGTCCTCCTGTTGGGTCTGCTGTATGGATGCCTTTACAGCCATCTGCCGCCTTTTCCTCTAAGCGCGTTACCCTCGTGTCCATGGCCGTTATATCGGCCCTAACTTCCGCTATTTCCTGGCCGAACGCAGCTTGTACCTGGTAGATCATTTCTTTGAAATCTTGTCGTGTGGGTAGTTCAGCCCGCGTTGGTAGGTCTGCTATTAAAGTTTCTAGCGCCAATTGACCTCCTATCATGGGAGACTCCGGAGGCGCTGGGGCAGCCACCATTTTGGAGTGGGACAGTTTCTCAGGCCGCGTTTTTGAGGTGCCGAAGTAAGCCGTGATCGTGCTCGCCGGTGTCTCTGCTGGGGTGTTGGTAGGTCTCCCGGGTCTCCTGCGAGTAGTGGTGCGTACCATAGCCACGAGCGAGTGTGCAAAGGCGGAAAGTTCAGCAGCGGTATCGGGAGCTCTCACATCAGGCGTCCATCTTCATCTCAGGTCAGGCCACGCCCCAGTTTGATTTTAGTTTAAATTAGTATGACGGAATGGAGTATCCGCCTGCGGTCCGGCTCTATCTGACCCCCTCGTTGGTGTTGCCAAGCCCGACTACCGAGTGCACGCACGCACCCGGCGTCTCGAGCGGCTTGGGTAGAAGCCTACGTGGCGGTGTAGATCTGGAGAGTAGATGGGGCACCCACGGTGGAAATCCGCCCGACTACCGAGTGGCACGGCACTCGGCGTCTCGAGCAGCGGATCTACTGACCATTGAAAGGCTGGAGACGGTCTGCGTGGCGAACCGCGGTTCAGTAGAGTCTCCTTGACGATGCTGGCACGGCGCTGAGTCGAGGTCCCAATTCTGGGTGGTTGCGGTATCCCAAAATAGGTGGCGCAACGGCGCAGCGAATCGAGGTTCTGCCGCAAAGTTAGAGGGACCCGTTCCTGGGTGGTGGTGATATGTAGCCGACGTGCAATGAAAACACCAGGCAGAGCTGTATGTTACAAACACTCAGATGAACAGAATCCTTTAATGAACAACGCCACTATTTATGCTGAAGTATAGCAGTCATAATTTGCATACCCATACTAATTAGGAGCCTACCCATACAATGAGGTATGGCAGTTATTTACAATCAACATTCTTCACATTCTCTTAGCCTTCAGTCCACATAACGTTTCTACATCTATTGTTCCAGCACATCAGATTAAACACACACTATCAGAGATCCCTTAAATTAAACATGTACTTAGATAATGGGGAAAATCCCTGACGCATAATTTACACAACAGCAAAGCTTGTTTACTGTATATACAAAGACACATTTACCTACAGGAATATAGTATTTTAAAACCAAAGCTATGTCATTTCACTAAACTAAATTAAACTAAAACCAAACGATGTAAAGTATATTTAAAATCACACAGGGTACATCTTAATACAGCACATCAAGTAAAACCACATCTAGCAAGGAAAATAAACTGTTCATATATTGAAACGCACACTGCAAACGTTCAAAGGAACACAAGGTCCTTTTAAAAATGTCTTGGGTTTGAGTCCTGGGTCTCGCTGCGCAGAGCCCCTATGTCCCTTCCGTGACACTCCTCCCCCTTTCCAAAGTCCGACGAGCCCGGTTGGACCCACACGGGTCGTATAGGGGGAGTCGGTGCAGTCTCTGCGGCCCATAGTCCGTGGGCAAGAGGCGAGCCGCCAGGCTTCTCCAGTGGTGCTCGCGGCCGTGCCCGGCAGGTTGTAAGTCCTTCGGGGTACCCCCTCCAGAATAAGTGTCCCGTGGTTGGGGAGAGGTACCACCTGTGCCGTCTCCAGTGGTACCGTGCACCCGGGAAAAACGGGTGCCAAGTGCACGCGCCCCGAGTGTCCTGGTTAGCCGTTGGGGAAAACAGTGGCTGCATGGGGCCTCCGGGCCAAAGGGTTGTGGAGATGGGCAGAGGCCAGCGGCCCTCTCTCCCGTTGCCAGCTCTTCTTGGGGGGGAGTGGGCACAGGAACAACGTTCAGGGGGTCAGATGGGGCCAACGGCTGCGGGCTAAGCAGCTCGGGTAAATTCTGCTGTTCCTCAGGGCAGACGACGGAGGGTGGACAGAGGCCAGATGCACTCTGCCCCGTTGCCAGCTCTTCTGCTGGGGAGGTGGGTACTGGAACAAAGTTCAGGGGGTTAGATGGGGTAAAGGGCTGCGGGATCAGCAGCGCGAGGGTATCCCCTTTCTGCTCCTCGGGGCAGAGGGTGGGAGATGGGCAGAGGCCAGCGGCACTCTGCCCCGTGGCCAGCTCTTCGGCTGGATGGCCAAGTACGGACACGGCAACCGGAGGAGCAAATAGAGCCCAACCTGGCTGCTCTTCCCTGCAGCCGACGAAGGGGACAAATGGATGCAACAGCGGTCGCACGGGGTCATCCTCGCTCTGCCCCTCGAGGCAAGTTGAGAGAAACGGGCAGAGGCCAGCGGCGCTCTGCCCTGGTGCCAGCTCTTCCGCTGGGTGGGGATCTCCTTGCAAAAGGATGGTTTCTTTCCCCCCCGGGACCGTCACTGGCTGCGCACAACCCAGCCCGGGGAAACCATCCGTCTGCTCCACCTGGCAGACTGTGGGTGGTGGGCAGAGGCCAGCGGCGCTCTGCCCCGTGGCCAGCTCTTCCGCTGGTTGGCAATCTCTTTGTGGCGGGATGGTCTCTTCACCCCCCGGGGCAATCAGTGGTTGCGCGCAACCCATCCCGGGGGAACCATCCGTCTGCTCCTCCTGGCAGACTTTGAGTAGTGGGCAGAGGCCAGCGGCACTCTGCCCCGTAGCCAGCTCTTCCGCTGTGGAGATCTCCTTGGGGAAGGATGGTCACTTCACCCCCCGGGGCAAACAATGGTTGCGCACAAAACCATCCCGGGGGAACCATCCGTCTGCTCCTCCTGGCAGACTTTGAGTAGTGGGCAGAGACCAGCGGCGCTCTGCCCCGTAGCCAGCTCTTCTGCTGGTTGGAGATCTCCTTGGGGAAGGATGGTCTCTTCACCCCCCGGGGCAAACAATGGTTGCGCACAACCCATCCCGGGGGAACCATCCGTCTCCTCCCCCGCTGGACCCGTGGCCTCGGCCACCCTGTCCTCTTGCGGGGTACAGGGGGTAACTTCCTCAATCGAAACCCCCTCGGGCACCCATGGGTCCGCCTCGGCCTCCCATAGGTCCCAAACCTGGGGACTGTCGACTTCCTCCGCCGACCCGTCCCACCACGGGGAGCTCAGGCTCGACTGCGGCACGCCGTCCAACAGTCTCCGATAAGCCACCTCGAGCTCCCACTCTCGCTCTGCTAGGGACTCCAGCTCCTCAAACACCGAGTCCCTGCTGTCTGACGGGATCTCCAGTTCCCGTCGCTCCAGGATGTCTTCCATCCGCTCCTCGGTCTCCTCTCCAAACTCGGGGTCGGCGGCCATGCCCTCGTAGAGCAGCCCCGTACCTCCGTAGCGAGGCCCTGGAGTGGAACTACCTCCAATAGGGCGCACTGTCGGAGCGGCGGTTAGCCACCGGAGCGCGCGGTACTCGGCGTCCAGTGCGATCTCCTCCTGCACCAGGCTCCGGAGCTCGGCCTCCCACTCCTCTGGGGCCCGCCCCTGCAGGAACGCTGCTCGCACATCGTACTGCACTCGATGGACGACAGCGTCGGAGGGAATGTACACCCCATGGCAGTCCCGCTCATGGTCCAGGGCCTCGTACCACAGCTCCTCTGTGGACCTCTGGTCCTGCTCCAGGCCCTCCTGCAGCTCTCTTGCCAGCACGACCTTCATGTCGGCGTAGGTGCCAGCGCAGGAGCACCGCTCCTCAACGGGGAATGGGGCGTCCTCAGATGCAGCTCCAGGCGGGCTGTGAGTCTTCATCCGAGGGTCGCGGGGATAAGTGACGTCCTCAGTACAGGCTCCAGGCGAGCTGAGAGTCCCGCAAGCGTAGTCACTGGGGTTTGCAGATTCCCCAGGTGAAGCTCCAGTCGAGCTGTGAGCCTCGACCCAGGGTTCCACAGGGTAGGGTTCGGGGTCAACATAATCAGTCTCTGCTCCGCGGAGCTCTGCCAACCGCAGCTCGTGCAGGCGTTCCTTCTCCTGCTCAACTTCCCGGTAGAACTCCCGAATCACTTGATATCTGGCCCCCTCCGCTGGGGCATCACCGAGCAGGGCAATCCGACGCCGCAACTCTCTGAGGCCAGCCTCTTCCTCCACCTCTGCGCGGACAGGGCTGGGGACGGGCATCATCGCCTCGTCCTGATCCATCCTGGTCAGCTCCCTGATCAGCGTCTTTCTTTTCTTGTTACCCGGCGTTCCTCCCCGGTTCTCCAACATCCCACGCAGGGTGTCCCGGTTGTAGGGGGTGTACACCGCCATGGCGTAAGTCTCCTAGGGGTCTGCAGAGAGCGATCCCACCGCTGCCACCAGTATGACGGAATGGAGTATCCGCCTGCGGTCCGGCTCTATCTGACCCCCTCGTTGGTGTTGCCAAGCCCGACTACCGAGTGGCACGGCACCCGGCGTCTCGAGCGGCTTGGGTAGAAGCCTACGTGGCGGTGTAGATCTGGAGAGTAGATGGGGCACCCACGGTGGAAATCCGCCCGACTACCGAGTGGCACGGCACTCGGCGTCTCGAGCAGCGGATCTACTGACCATTGAAAGGCTGGAGACGGTCTGCGTGGCGAACCGCGGTTCAGTAGAGTCTCCTTGACGATGCTGGCACGGCGCTGAGTCGAGGTCCCAATTCTGGGTGGTTGCGGTATCCCAAAATAGGTGGCGCAACGGCGCAGCGAATCGAGGTTCTGCCGCAAAGTTAGAGGGACCCGTTCCTGGGTGGTGGTGATATGTAGCCGACGTGCAATGAAAACACCAGGCAGAGCTGTATGTTACAAACACTCAGATGAACAGAATCCTTTAATGAACAACGCCACTATTTATGCTGAAGTATAGCAGTCATAATTTGCATACCCATACTAATTAGGAGCCTACCCATACAATGAGGTATGGCAGTTATTTACAATCAACATTCTTCACATTCTCTTAGCCTTCAGTCCACATAACGTTTCTACATCTATTGTTCCAGCACATCAGATTAAACACACACTATCAGAGATCCCTTAAATTAAACATGTACTTAGATAATGGGGAAAATCCCTGACGCATAATTTACACAACAGCAAAGCTTGTTTACTGTATATACAAAGACACATTTACCTACAGGAATATAGTATTTTAAAACCAAAGCTATGTCATTTCACTAAACTAAATTAAACTAAAACCAAACGATGTAAAGTATATTTAAAATCACACAGGGTACATCTTAATACAGCACATCAAGTAAAACCACATCTAGCAAGGAAAATAAACTGTTCATATATTGAAACGCACACTGCAAACGTTCAAAGGAACACAAGGTCCTTTTAAAAATGTCTTGGGTTTGAGTCCTGGGTCTCGCTGCGCAGAGCCCCTATGTCCCTTCCGTGACAATTAGTTTAGTGTAAAATGGCGTAACTTTAGTTTTAAATATACTTATATTCCTGTAGGTAAATGTGTTTTTGTGTAGCCAGTAAACAAGCTTTGCTACTGTGTAATTTATGCAACAGGGCTTTTCCCCTTATCTGGCTGCATGGTTGATTCTAGAAGTCTGGGATAAGGTTTGTCTTTAATCTGATGTGTTAGAACAATAGATTATGTAAATGTTGTGTGAGCTAAAGGCTAAAGAATGTTTATTGTAAATATCTCACATAATGTAATTAGCATTTTAGTAGGACGATGTGTGTCATTTATGCAAATTATGGCTGTTTGATTTCAGCATAAATGGTGTGGCGTTTTTGTTCATTAAAAGTCAGAACTCTCAGAGACAGAGACAGAGAGAGAATCCTGTTTTAATGCATACAGCCGCGTCTGGTGTTTTATTTCAGCGACGCTACAATACACTCAACCTCAGAAGGCACCGAGTGGCCTTCTGGAAATTCCTAACAGCTCCAGGGCAGAGGAACAGAAGCAGGCGGGTCAAGCTGCTCGAGGTGCTGAGGACAGCGCACCCAGTAGCCGGGCTGACCGCAACGAAGGGGTGTCTGGAGAGTCAGGACAGGCAGAAGAGAACGGTTCCGTCACAGTGATGCTTTGATATGCGATTTCCTACAATGAGGTTAATTTCTTGTAGCGACGCTTTGATATGTGATTTCCTACAATAAGGTTAATTTCTTGTTGTGATGCTTTGATATGTGATTTCCTACAATGAGGGTAATTTCTTGTAGTGATGCTTTGATATGTGATTTCCTACAATGAGGGTAATTACTTGTAGTGATGCTTTGATATGTGATTTCCTATAATGAGGGTAATTTCTTGTAATGATGCTTTGATATGTGATTTCCTATAATGAGGGTAATTTCTTGTAATGATGCTTTGATATGTGATTTCCTACAATGAGGGTAATTTCTTGTAGTGATGCTTTGATATGTGATTTCCTACAATGAGGGTAATTTCTTGTAGTGATGCTTTGATATGTGATTTCCTACAATGAGGGTAATTTCTTGTAGTGATGCTTTGATATGTGATTTCCTACAATGAGGGTAATTTCTTGTAGTGATGCTTTGATATGTGTGTAACGAACTCATGTTTTTTATATTTTTACTGAGCTTCCAGGACCTTTTGAACTTTGTTTTACTGAACTTCCAGGACCTTTTGAACTTTGGGTTTTTTCTGGCATGTGGGGAGGGAGGACCAGGAAGGAGCAGAGGAGCAGCAGCCATTGTCTACTGGTCCAGAGAATAAATCTCTTCAGGAGTCTGCAAGAGATAGTCCTGCTGGGAGAAAGTGAAAGCAAGAGAAACCAGGCTGACTATATGTGCAAGAAGCTGGGAACTTGTCATTTGTTGCTGCAGACTTCTCCTCCCTGATTTACTGGCTTTCCATAAAGAGATTGAAGTCTATGTGCACCCAAGTTACACAAGAGGAGTGATCTACATCCAGACAAGCATTCTTTTCTCTATATATGAAGAAACTACAATCACAGGAGCTATATAAAGGTACTGTTTCCAGAGACTGTTTTCAGGATTATCCAGTTTAATACAGTTGAATGAGAGACTTTATCCAGATAGCGCTATCTATACTAAAAGGGCCCCAACGTGCACGAATTACCCATGGGACTTTGCTAGGGGCAGCCCTGCTGCAATAAAGGAATGGTGTGACTGTTATACTCACAACAGGATTTTACAACCAATGAGAATTATCCAGGACCTGCATTGTTATTGCTGTGTTTATATGTTGAAATTCCTTTAATCCATATACAGCTGCATTACACGTTTTAAATATGTTTCTGGTTTCTGAGTGTTATTAAGTGAAGGATACTCATCTACTCAGTGGGGTGGGTTCCCTATAATAAAGAGACTACACTGAGTGGAGGCACTGCGTCAGATCAAGATGTCCCGATCTCTCAACTATAGCGGAGGCTCAGGATCCCTGTCAGCATCAGAAGAAGGTGCAACTGCTGTCCATTATGACCTGCTTCCAGGATTAAGGGAAAAAGGGGTTACATGTGATTTCCTACAATGAGGGTAATTTCTTGTAGTGATGCTTTGATATGTGATTTCCTATAATGAGGGTAATTTCTTGTAATGATGCTTTGATATGTGATTTCCTACAATGAGGGTAATTTCTTGTAGTGATGCTTTGATATGTGATTTCCTACAATGAGGGTAATTTCTTGTAGCGATGCTTTGATATGTGATTTCCTACAATGAGGGTAATTTCTTGTAGTGATGCTTTGATATGTGATTTCCTATAATGAGGGTAATTTCTTGTAATGATGCTTTGATATGTGATTTCCTACAATGAGAGTAATTTCTTGTAGTGATGCTTTGATATGTGATTTCCTACAATGAGGGTAATTTGTTGTAATGATGCTTTGATATGTGATTTCCTACAATGAGGTAATTTCTTGTAGTGATGCTTTGATATGTGATTTCCTACAATGAGGGTAATTTCTTGTTAGTGATGCTTTGATATGTGATTTCCTACAAATAGAGTAGTAATTTCTTGTTGTGATGCTTTGATATGTGATTTCCTACAATGAGGGTAATTTCTTGTAGTGATACTTTGATATGTGATTTCCTACAATGAGGGTAATTTCTTGTAGTGATGCTTTGATATGTGATTTCCTACAATGAGGGTAATTTCTTGTAGTGATGCTGCTTTGATATGTGATTTCCTACAATGAGGGTAATTTCTTGTAATGATGCTTTGATATGTGATTTCCTACAATGAGAGTAATTTCTTGTAGTGATGCTTTGATATGTGATTTCCTACAATGAGGGTAATTGTTGTAATGATGCTTTGATATGTGATTCCTACAATGAGGGTAATTTCTTGTAGTGATGCTTTGATATGTGATTTCCTACAATGAGGGTAATTTCTTGTAGTGATGCTTTGATATGTGATTTCCTACAATGAGAGTAATTTCTTGTTGTGATGCTTTGATATGTGATTTCCTACAATGAGTGAATGAGGTAATTTCTTGTAATGTGCGATATTGATATTGATTTCTATAATGAGGGTAATTTCTGTAATTTCTTGTAGTGATGCTTTGATATGTGATTTCCTACAATGAGGGTAATTTCTTGTAGTGATGCTTTGATATGTGATTTCCTACAATGAGGGTAATTTCTTGTAGTGATGCTTTGATATGTGATTTCTTACAATGAGGGTAATTTCTTGTAGTGATGCTTTGATATGTGATTTCCTACAATGAGGGTAATTTCTTGTAGTGATGCTTTGATATGTGATTTCTTACAATGAGGGTAATTTCTTGTAATGATGCTTTGATATGTGATTTCCTACAATGAGAGTAATTTCTTGTTGTGATGCTTTGATATGTGATTTCCTACAATGAGGGTAATTTCTTGTAGTGATGCTTTGATATGTGATTTCTTACAATGAGGGTAATTTCTTGTAGTGATGCTTTGATATGTGATTTCCTACAATGAGAGTAATTTCTTGTAGTGATGCTTTGATATGTGATTTCCTACAATGAGGGTAATTTCTTGTAGTGATGCTTTGATATGTGATTTCCTACAATGAGAGTAATTTCTTGTAGTGATGCTTTGATATGTGATTTCTTACAATGAGGGTAATTTCTTGTACTGATGCTTTGATATGTGATTTCCTACAATGAGAGTAATTTCTTGTTGTGATGCTTTGATATGTGATTTCCTACAATGAGGGTAATTTCTTGTAGTGATGCTTTGATATGTGATTTCCTACAATGAGGGTAATTTCTTGTAGTGATGCTTTGATATGTGATTTCTTACAATGAGTGTAATTTCTTGTAGTGATGCTTTGATATGTGATTTCCTACAATGAGAGTAATTTCTTGTAGTGATGCTTTGATATGTGATTTCTTACAATGAGTGTAATTTCTTGTAGTGATGCTTTGATATGTGATTTCCTACAATGAGGGTAATTTCTTGTAGTGATGCTTTGATATGTGATTTCCTACAATGAGGGTAATTTCTTGTAGTGATGCTTTGATATGTGATTTCCTACAATGAGGGTAATTTCCTGTAGTGATGCTTTGATATGTGATTTCCTACAATGAGGGTAATTTCTTGTAGTGATGCTTTGATATGTGATTTCCTACAATGAGGGTAATTTCTTGTAGTGATGCTTTGATATGTGATTTCCTACAATGAGTGTAATTTCTTGTAGTGATGCTTTGATATGTGATTTCCTACAATGAGGGTAATTTCTTGTAGTGATGCTTTGATATGTGATTTCCTATAATGAGGGTAATTTCTTGTAGTGATGCTTTGATATGTGATTTCCTACAATGAGGGTAATTTCTTGTAGTGATGCTTTGATATGTGATTTCCTACAATGAGGGTAATTTCTTGTAGTGATGCTTTGATATGTGATTTCCTATAATGAGGGTAATTTCTTGTAGTGATGCTTTGATATGTTGATTTCCTACAATGAGGGTAATTTCTTGTAGTGATGCTTTGATATGTGATTTCTACAATGAGAGTAATTTCTTGTAGTGATGCTTTGATATGTGATTTCCTACAATGAGGGTAATTTCTTGTATGAGTGATGCTTTGATAGATGTGATTTCCTATAATGAGGGTATTTTTCTTGTAGTAATGCTTTGATATGTATTTCCTACAATGAGGGTAATTTCTTGTTGTGATGCTTTGATATGTGATTTCCTACAATGAGGGTAATTTCTTGTAGTGATGCTTTGATATGTGATTCCTACAATGAGGGTAATTTCTTGTAGTGATGCTTTGATATTTGATTTCCTACAATGAGAGTAATTTCTTGTAGTGATGCTTTGATATGTGATTTCCTACAATGAGGGTAATTTCTGTAATTTCTTGTAGTGATGCTTTGATATTTGATTTCCTACAATGAGGGTAATTTCTTGTAGTGATGCTTTGATATGTGATTTCCTACAATGAGGGTAATTTCTTGTAGTGATGCTTTGATATGTGATTTCCTACAATGAGGGTAATTTCTTGTAGTGATGCTTTGATATGTGATTTCCTACAATGAGGGTAATTTCTTGTAGTGATGCTTTGATATGTGATTTCCTATATGTAGAATAGCTGTGGTGATGATTCAAAGGGATGCCTTAGAGGTTTCTTATGTAATTGTTGTTTCA